>JAVQJG010022708.1:0-51145 GCA_036024015.1 Craterocephalus amniculus
ATCTATCTATCTATCTATCTATCTATAAGAACTCCACAACACACTGAGATTGGAGGACTCCAGAAGAAAAAGGGTTCAGTGTCCGTCGGGTTCGTAAAGGTCATAATCCTATCTAAAGAGTTTGGGCTCCATCAACTGATAGAAACTCTTTCTGAACAGATGAAAAAAGAAACTTTTGTTGAGGAACAAAAGAAGCAGGATTCTAGCTAAATAATCTTATTCTGACCATTTAGAGCCATATGGTACAGACCTGCGGCCCTTTTTGAAAAATTCAATTCTATCTTTCAGTTCAATGAAAAAAATGTCAAGACACGTGTCAGTGAACTGAATCTGGAGCATAAGAGGGCTCTGCAGCACAGTGACCCAGAGCACACACGGGGTACTTTCAAAGGAGGGGTAAAGACGAATACAGTTTATGTTTGGAGCGACCAAGTGACCTTTTATCTCATTGAAATGTAAGGAGCTTAAGTGAGCAGTGAAGAGAGGAAACTCAAACACATCCATAGTTGAAGATGTCCTGTATGAAGAAATGGGCTAATATTCCTTCAAGGTGGTGTGCAGGAATTATTAAAAGTTGAATAAAGCATAGTATTTCATACAGCACTGCAAATCGTAGGGGCAGATTGAAATTAATGGTCATTTTACAAGATACAAGAACAAATCATACAATGAGGTTGATGTATTCCATTTGTTAGACCCAACATAGATAAAGGATGAAGAAATGAATGTGCCTGCATGTGTGTGCTTGTATTAACCTTATTGTGGGGGCATACATCTTTATAAACAGCCAGACAGTAAACTCACATAAGTTAAAGTATTACATTTCACAGTAAGGCACTGGGGCTGCTCTGAGAATTTGGATTAGACAAGCAGTGTTGGCAAATGGTTTGAGTGACGGTGAGTTGATGTAATGTCCTCTGGCTCTGAAGTATTTGGATCGTGACTGTGTGTGTGTTGTTCAGCAATGACTGTAGCTTTGTTTGGCTCGTCCACCTGTTCAGACCTGCTCTGCACATTCAGGAGGGGCAGGGAGGGAGTCAGGCAAATGTGTGTATGCGACTAAAGTGACGCCTTCCTGGTTTAGAGGTGGGTCCTCTGTTTACCACCCACGATGAAAAGCAGGGGGTGGACTGCCCGGGATTGAAAAAGAGTGTGTCTATGTCCAATCCAATCCAATTCATTTATATAGCACATTTTAAAAGCAGAACATGTCTCCAAAGTGCTGTGCATCAAAATCAGTAAGATCAATAAATGAAATAAAAACATAAATTAAATCAAATAAATAAAAAGACACAGAGGACCAAACAGAGAATAAAAGGCAGAAACTTATATCTTCCAACTTCTAATCTAACCACTTGTAGGTCTTTAGACGAGACTTGTATATAAGTGTAAATTTGGATACAATCGGTAATGCATTGGGGGGAGACAATTTGAAACAAACAATAAGATCTCAAAATCAGTCCTTAAATTTATAGGCAGTCAGTCCAAAGAAGTTCAAGTAGGGGTTGATATGTTTGTTTTCTCTGGCCCCTGATAAAAGTCGTTCCACAGAGTTCTGGACTTCACACGGGAGATTGCATTGTTGCAGATGACTGAGTAAAGAGCATTGCAGTAGTCCAGACGCCTAGAAATAAAAGAATCCACAACCTGTTCAAAAAGATCAAAAAAAAGATTTCACTTTTGATAAAAGCCAAAGTCGTATCCGTTTTGTTCATTTTAAGCTGTACTGTGTGTCTTATGCCATGAACACACACATACACACTTTTATGTTTAGAATGAAATGAAAGCTTAAGTAATGATGAGGCATAATTTCAACCTTCATAAAAAAGGGATCAGACAGAATTTAGAAAAAAAAGCATCTGCTCATTTCTTTTTGAAGGGGGTGTACTCAGCAGCAAGTTGTGTAAATATCAAAGTACAGAAAACAAAAGGCCACGATCGACTTTTAAATCCAGAGAAACCAATAAGAGCTTCCTCTAATAATTGGAGTGAAAAGCAAGAATGAAGACAAATCAAAGCGAGGTGTATTGTGCCTGTGGTGGGATAACTTAAAAATGCTGCACTTTTTCACCTTTACATCCTAATGGCTGCAGAACACTGCAATGCCACAGCAATTCAGCTGTTAAAAAAAACCCACACGAGCTGTTGTAGCCAAAACCCCGATTCTAAGTGGTCCACTGCAGCCCACAAGTGCTGGCATTAAGCCCGCATTCATAGCGTCTGTCTTTTACTCTCCATCCGACCCACTCCTGTCTTACACCCCATGTGTTTCATCTGCTTAACACAATTCTCCACAGCCAATGATTCAGAATTAGAGCGGAACTATGGAGAGAAGTGAGCGAAAATGATTACTGCATGAAAATCCCCTCAATCCATTTAAGCAGGATGGCCGGGGCTTCCAGTGGGATGCCGTGCTGTCAGTAACACACAAAGGTGGAAGCTGTCTAACCAGAAAACCTGACACTTGGAAATGATTACTCACGTTTTAATAACACGAGGATTGACATTTGACCAATTTTTAAATATACACACATACTCTGTATGCTTTAATGATGCAGGTGTATAATGTATGCTGATGGTATTCAGTAACAAAAGTGAAGGTTGTCTTGATTCAGTTTGGATCCCATCTGTGCAGTCAGGGCTGTGCTGACTTGAGTCAAAAATTATTTGCAATAAGTGTTTTATGTTTCTTTATAAGGCTAAAGAAATACTGAGTGTCATCCAGATTTCTCCCAGCTTACAGTTCCATGAGTCTTTAGTTTTGCTACAAATTTTGCTGCATGGTGCACTAATTGTCTTCACAACAGCAGGGTATCTTCAGAGAAATAAATGTCATCCATGATGAACCCAGGCAATAAAAGAGATGTAAATGGACTTGTCTCTTCAGCTTTATTCATATTTATGTGAACACTGCTGTTTCTCCGCACTGATTTACAGTTTTAGTCTGCTTTACCCGATTTAAATAAAGCACTCCCAAAAAGTTCCATCGTCTTGTCTCATGTTCAGCTCAATCAGCCAGAACTAATCATAAATATGCGGTGTGTGTGTGTGTATAAGAAAGGTAGTAGATGTATCATTTCCAGGTACCTACACCTCTCCCTCTCTTTCATCAGCCAATGTCTATTGTTCACACAAAAGTAGGTTAGCTGACAGGACAGTTTCTATGGCAACTGCTTCTTTGCCTCCACGTTAAAGGGTAGTTAGAAGCAGCGTATGCATGTGTGTGCATTTCCACAGGCGTGTATGTGTGGCGGAGACTTGCAGGGGTAATAACAAGGTCATAGAGTCTGTGGGAGGTAGCTTTGCTTGTGTAGCGTCTGTGCTCCCCGGCGTGAAACCGTGTAAGGAAACGGCTCCTTAATTGAAAAGACTAAATACGTGCCAGGTATCTGAAATATTCGTCTGGTTGGAGCATGTTGTCATGGATTCGGCTTGACTCAGCTGTTTGGATGGCTCTGGTAAACAGGGTTAAATATTATACTGATACGCTTACGCTGTCAGTGGAAGGTGCTTATCATAATTTCAGCGTTTAACGCCCACAGTTCAAGCTTTTTAAGGCAGAGAATGAAAATGTATTTACTCATTTATCGACTTGCTATTTGGAATCATTGATAATCTATTCAGTTGCAGACGAACGTTTTCCCAACGTCATCAAAACAAGCAGATGAATAGAAAAATAGACCTCCTCTGATGCCTGTCGACTCTTAGCTGAAGTATTCACATGAGACTCGGTGGAGTCAAAAACTGAATTGTCAATCTGTGGCAGCTGTTTTACTTGGCATTATTAAATGTTCTGCATTAATGTTTGTTTATCTTAAGACTTTGCAAAGACATCCATTCACAAACAGCCTTGTGAAATATAAGACGATGGAACTTGTATGGGTAATCGATGTTAGGTAAGGAAGAAATCTTTAAGGGACATTTAGGTTCCTGGGAAAGATGTTTGTTTGCAGGAGGGAAGACAAAGTATTCCCCTGAGTGACCATGAGTTTGACACCGGTGAGGCTGCAGTGGAAAAGTCACACCTAATTTTGAAGCTGGAACCTTTTGATCTGCGAGGTCTTGATCTCCACACTCAACAGAATCGAAGCAGGTACCCCATGAATAAAAAATGTATGGATACCCATTCTGGAGGGGAATACAGCAATATACCATATGTGCTTGGAGTCTCTCAGGTAGAAATTGAGGTGAGGAGAGGAGGGAAGAGGAGGGCAACGGTGGCAGCCGGACATGCCTGCTGGCAGTGTCACACCTCGTTATGACAGGAAAAAGAGTAAGGACAGAAAACTGTGGACCTGGGAAGCACAAGGAAGGAGAAAACCTGGAATTCTCAAGACTATGCAGACTGGAATTAACCGCTGCAAGCACCACTGTCTGGTGAAAAAACACTTCCCTAACAGGACTGGTTTCAGAGTGGCAGAAAAAAAGGGCCATATATTCATAGTATCAGGAGAAGAAAACTGTGGGCGCCTGGGTGAAGCTATCTAAAGGCAATTAAATGGCTCTAATGGATCTACCAGAGAAATACAACGGTAGTGCTGTTAGGTTCAGGTAGTACAGCTGATCACATATAACACAAACATTGGCTAATTCAGTAGAGGACTCAATGCACTAGCTGATCCAAAAGCAATATATAATTCATGATATGACCCAGGGTATCAACTCAAATTTTTTATACAGCGCTTTTAAGCAGACGCACAACACAGTCATTGTTAGAACGAGACGAAAAGTAAAAGTTTTTGTTTCACCTTCAGCTGGAGGTGTTTTCTTGTGGCATCATCTATAAATGCAGGTCTTCCGCTTAATGGGTGTTTTTGTCCGGTGTGTGACAGAACTGCCATCATTCTCTCAGCAAAACACATTGCTGTTCCTGTTATCCTCTCCTCAACCTCCCTTCATCCTTTCTTATCAACTAATCTCCTCTTCTCTCCTCTCACCCCCCTCACCACCCTTTCTGTTAGTCAGGAAGCCCTGGATCAACATCAAGGAGGCTCTACAAGAGGAGGAAAGACGAAGATGGAGAGGGGGAAAAAAATAAAAGTAGAAGAAGATGGCAAAAGAAGAACAGACAAATAAAGACAGAAGACAGAAAAAGTTTAAAAAGAGGAAGCGAGAACGGGAAGAAAAAGACTGATAAAATAAAATGATAAAGAAAGGAAATGTTGGGGTGAAGGGAAAGAGAGAGAGAGAGCGCCAGAGACAGAAGGAGAGTGAGTAATTACAGGACTCCCTGTGTTTTCAAAGCCCCTCTTTTATCTTACTCTTCCTGTGGCTGAGAAAAGAGGAAGCGGCGGTAAAAGAGGAGGAGGAGGAGGAGAAAGACGAAAGTCCAAGCTTTAGTCCAATTCAGACACCAGGAACCAGTCAGCTGCATCACAGACTCACTCAAACTAATTGATGTCCTCTGTTTCAAAGACATTCATCATCTGAAAGTAAGTGTTTGTGTGTGTATGGGAGAGGGTTCCTGTAAAGCACTTAAATAGTATGTGTGGTCTGAGTGTTATTGTGATTACTATTTAATGAAAAAATCCAAGTGCTGGTTCTCACCAGTGTTTTATATGTAAACAGGAGTAATAATAACAGGCATTTAAAATGCTTTGGATCAATTATCAATCAAATTATTTGAGTTTTGAGTAAAACTTTCTATTTTCCTTCTTTATTCCAACAATGAACTGATGATAGCATAACTGGAATTTTACTAAAGTACAATAATATATAGTATAACCACACATTGAACTAATAATTTTCTGAGAAATCCTGTGATGCAAGGTACAGTGACAGTAAAAGTTAAAGTGTGGCGGTAGAACAAAGACACTCAAACACTTCGATTGTAGTCATTAAGGTTATTGTTTGTGTGTTTTATTAAAAGACTGCACCATGATGTAGCAAGAAGCTTTCTGGGCTTTTTGCGTATGGGGCTTGCATGTTCTCCATGTGCATGCACGAGTTCCCTTCTGGTACCCTTACTTCCCCCCAAAATCCCAAATCATGTACAGTATCTCAGGTTAACTGGTGTCTAAAGTTTCCACAGGTGTGTTTGTGAATGTGTGCATGAGTGGTTGTTTCTTCCTGTGTTGGCTTGGTGATGGACTGGCGACCTGTCTGGGGTGTACCCTGCCTATCGCCTGATAGCAGATGGGTTACCTCCAGCTGCCTTGTCAATGGATGGATGGATGTTTCATTAACTCTAGTCTCCTTGAAACTGCAGATGGATGGTGTATCACTTTAAATCTTAACTTTTTTAAAAATCTTTTCTCATAGTGCTGACATGTTGTCCTAGTGGGGGACTGCAGATGTAAATTAGCCTATAAGACAAACTCTGGTACAATGCATCAACTGAAAACATTTAGATGTAAAATTGTACATGGTCCCTGATGAATATAATAAATTAATAATACAGAGCTCCTTTTCCCGCACATTCATCCCATAGGGTCTCTAGACTTGCGACTGTTTAACTCTGGTTCTTTTTTCCCTTCATACACCAATTTACTTTGTTTATGTCTTGAATATTTTCCCTATTTCCCCTTTTTCCATTTTCTTTCTTGGATATTTATTTATAAACTGTAGCTATATTGCAAATAGCAGTTTCCTTTTTCTTTTCCATGTTTGCTCTGGATATTTGTTAAGCGTGTATTGTAAAATACTCTCCCATCATATCGTTTATTACATTTTATTCTCATGTTCTTTCTTTTTCTATAATCCTGCTATAATAAATCAGTTTCCCAGTCTGGGATCAGTTTCTCAAAAAAAAAGTCCCCCATTTCAGCATTTAAAACTGGGATATACAAACTTTCTTAGATTTTATTTGTCTATTCTTTCTTTTGTCATCATTTGTTTTTGTCCATTACCTCCAGAGCTCGGCATCGTGGCCAGTACACGCCTGCGAACACCAGATGGCGCAGTCGAGTCGCAGCCTGCAGCTTGTTAACCGTCCTCGCTGACAGTCAGCCTACCTGAGCACGTTAATCGGTTTCTTTTTCAGGGCGGAGAAAGCCACAAACTCACTTTTTTCCTCATCAAGGAGGAGTCTGGAGACACACTGCCATGCACCACAGTGGAGGCTGAGACACGAGTCGGGCTGAGCTCAGGAAAAAACTTCTTTAGACAGACGGTCCGTTTGCGATGCTCACGCGACGCCACGCTAAAGATTGATCCCCGATCGCCAGGACTGAACGCCCGTCAGCTGATCCTGCAGAATAGCCGGAGAAGTCCAGAGCAGTGTGCCCCCCTGGTAGAAGCTCCCAGGTAAGAGCTGCGTTCACAAGAATGCAAAGACGAATTGCTGCAAGACTTAGGGGGGAAATTCCTGAGCAACACGTTTTTGTTTTTTTTAATGGCAGGCAAACATGTGCTTTACTATAATATTACCTCCAGGAAAAATGAGCATGGATGCTTATTACTTTATTGTTAGGGGACATGACTTAGGGGAGAAATCCTACTGAAGCACAACATACAAATCCACGCAATTAAAGATGACAATGTGAAGCTTGTGTGGGATTCAGAGAATTATATGATTGAGTTTTGATTTGCGCTGATATCCATGCAAAGGGAGCGTGAAGCCAGCATCCTCGAATAATTCAGAAGTATGTGAAGGGTAGTGTGCGTGTCGGTGCAAAGTTTGTAGCCCAAGGTGGCAGGCTAATTTACACATCGCCTGCTTTCCTGTTTTTAAGGCCTAACTAACTCTGTGACAAGGCTAGGATTTAGAATCCTAAAAATGCAAAAGGTAGACTCTGACCCCATTTGCCAAGGATTTTTGTCTCTGTTAAGTTTGTTTGAAAGAAATAAAGTTTGGGCCGTTAAATGATGGCAAATAATTATTTTGCTTTTAAAGCCACATCAGATTTTTGTCAGCCCATGACAATTTATACGTTTGTGAAAGCTGCACATTTGTGACCCTTGCACACGCCTTTCTCCTCTGTCTGCATAATTGTTTTCTTGGTGCCGCCTGGCTGTCCCGGGCCCCACGGCCCCCCAGGGGATGTCCTGCCCGCAGACAGGCAGCTGAGCCCGGCTGGGAACATGCCGGGTCCTGCCGCGCCTCTGAAGTCTGCTGGCTGGCTTTGAACTGGAGCTGCTGGAGGTGGAAATCAATCCCGTCTTTATCCACCGTCTCTCTGACTCCCCCTGCAGCTCCCAGCGCAGCCCATCACCACTGCCTCCCGATCTTTCATGTTTACAGGTAGAAAGGCAGAGCAGACGTAGAGAAGAAACAGGAGGGAGTGTAACTCATCTTCAAAAGACATTAATATGGTTTCTGGGGATTAAAGGGATGAAGACAGAAAAACTAACAAAGCCTGCGCCTGTAGTCATGATCATCCTCCATCAGACTGAAGTGAACAGATAATTTGTTTACTTACTCGCTGCTCTGTCACTTAACGCTGCTCAGTAGTGGAATTCGCACAATAGCTCTATTTACCTTGGAGTGATATCAGACAAAGGAAGAAAGAATCTGGTGTTTTTCCTGTGAAAGTTAATGTTGTGATTTATATTGGATCACAGCTGAATTTAATCCCACATGACGTGCCCATTTACCCCTGTGGAGAAATTCATAGAGCTCAGGGGACCTTCTGCTGTTGAAAGTTTTGTAATACTTCACACATCTAAGAGGAAATTTCCTCTTAACACGTCATGCAGAGTTTACTTATGGAACTTCAGTTATTTAAAATTGTGATGCTGCTCCGCGGGATAATTTATTGCTGCTGTAGCTTCTTGGTGGAGGCTTGTGCCTCGCGGCCTGATTGCCACAGGGAGCATATGCAAGAGCTGCAGTCTTGTCGCTTTCTGTGTAGTGGTTAGCGTGAAATATATGCTTTACAGATTGAAAGGGAAAAGCTGGAAGATACATTTAAGAAGGGTTAAATTGAAGTGTCAGCTTAGCCCCACAGTGATAATGATGCTGAAGTTTTATTACATGTAGAGAAAAGAAAATATAGTCTTTTTTATAGTATTTAAGTTTCAGTTTTTAAGCTATTATAGGACAGCAGTCAGATGGTGCAATGTGTACTATAATTTTCTGCAGAAAATAACATGATCTGCTCTTGCTGTAGAGTGAAATGCACTAGAAGTGGAAATATCTTGCATGGCGCACCCAAAAAAGGTTTTTATACGATATTAAAACTGAAGTTTGTTGTTGATTAGAATGGTATATTGAGAAGGGTTTTTTTGCATGACAATGTTCCTAATTGACATTAACATGGGTTAAATATGCAGAAACTAAACCTCTTCCTCATGTAATGCATATGCAGAGCTGGCTGTGCATGTTGCGTCCGCCCTGCTCCTTTCTCCGCTGCTCATCTGGAAGCAGTTACTCACCCTTGACTTTCCTCAAAGACTCAATGCTTCAGCTTTACTAAGTTATCCATCAGCTTATAATGCATTTAAGCGTGCGTCCAGTCATGAGTTCTGAGAAACCCCATGCTGCTGCTGCTCGTCGATGGGATCAGCTCCTTAAATTTGTTACATATGAAACTCTGGCTCTCTGAGAAGCCGCGGTGTTGACTGTCTCCTGGAATATGAAGAGATACGGTGTTGACGTTAATGAGGTTAAAACCTTGCTGAGATTTTTGGCTTTGGAGAAGAAGCAACACGGCAGCCAGAGGATTTGTAGAATCTCAAAGTTTCTCAGTTTGCAATTTTATGGTTTCTGAAACCCCTCTGGCCATGAACAGGGAAATGAACTGTGCAAACATGCACATGGTGATAAGTAGGCTTTAGTAGTGTAATTCATTAGACCCCTTTTCAGGGAGACCTTTAGTTCAGCTGGAGCTACTGAGCCCACGGCTGGTCAATGGGAACACCTGGGGCATCAGCGAATGCCCGTGTTGCTGGTCTTTTATGTGTGTTATACAACATGCACCCCCATTTTTCTTTTCTTCTCACCAGCCTGTTGAATCGTCATTGGATTTCTCTTCTATTTTCAGTGTGGTGCCCCATCATCATTGCCAACCTCTGTCGATAACAGAGAATGTTCTGGTTGGTTGTTCAGTACAGCCTGGGAATCCATGGTTCCACTTCCTTACCGCAGGTTCCTTTCTTCCCTCCTTCTCTGCCCCTTTCTATCTGTTCCCAAAACATTGACACCATTCCTTAAACAAAGTTCTCTCTTGCTGAATCCATTAGCCAAAAATATAAACCTTTTTTTCCCCCGAAAAAGTCGACTACTGCCCCCTTCTGTGCTGGTGAGTCTCTGTTTTGGAGTGAATGTTTTTTTGCCCAGACTCTGAAGGTGCAAGAAAGTCCATCCGGAGACCCGTTTTGTTTTGTACTGGTCCTTATCATTCATTTACTGCAGAAACCTAAGTACGCAGCAATACTCTGCCACAGCACTCATCTAGAGCATCAGTAGACGTTTGCTTCTCTTGTGTTTGTGTGAGTCCCTATTACTTTCGTCAGACTCCATCAGATTTTTGTTAGTTTGATTTTGTTTTGGTCGATTCTTTGTAGACTCTATGGTGTCCTACTAGCAGCTGGGATAGGCTCCAGCCTTCCACAGTCTTATAGGGGATGGATGGATGGATGGACATCTGCTGGATACCCAGCAGGAAGTGCTGGTTCCCAACATTGTTTCCAACAGGATACTCTAGTCAATTTGCAGTCATGCCCACTGAAGGCTGAATAATCTTCACCCATGAATATTTGCCATTTCACTTTGTTTGAACAAACACCCCATGGGGACATACTGAGTGGCGGACCATCTCTATGATATTGACAGCACCAGTCAATGAATAAGAAGCACCTCAACAGATCTTTTTCTACCAATCTGCAAAGTGCTCCCCTCCATTTACTTTACCATAGTGTCAGCAAGAGAGAAGGTCTAATATATACAGATAAATTCCAGGTTGCAGGTTAGGCTTCCCACCTACATTCAATGCAAAATAAACAGAGACAGACGCAGAGACAGGGAGAGAGACGTTCTGCCCCAGCAGAGCTAAAGAGGGGAACAAGGGATCAAGGAGAGGAGACGATGAAAGACAGATTCACCGGCAGGCAGAGAATCAAAGAGCTTGCTGACTGACTGGAACTGCCATAGGTGTGTGATACGAAAGAGCAAGAAAATGTGTGTGCGTTGGCATTTGCACGTCCTTTTCATGTGCCCTAAGAGTTTGTTTTTCCTGCGCACCGTGTGGGAAGCTGACAGTTAGTCTGTAATTAAAGCAATCAAAAGATGAAGGGGGAGAAAAAGAAAAGATCACACACTTGTGCAAAAAAACACATTTTATTTCGAGCGCAGAAAGTATTTACAGCGTTTCTTTTTTGTCTTTCTTAAAAATTCTGCACATTACAGTATAAGGTAAAAGAATGGACGGTTGTATAGACGATTGCTGTTGGTGGAAAGTTGCACCAAAGCATGTTTTGACAGTCCTGTAAATCTCCAGTTCACTTTGATAAACCGTGGTGATTCAGTTGGATGGATTTGGGAGTAAATCGATATTCATCCAGAAGACGAGGGCCAGCTGTTGTCTGAGGTTTGGGTCTGTCTCCAACGTTGGAAATCTCTTTAATTACGGGTTTATTTTCCCATCAAACTTAGACAGTAATCATGTAGCAAATCAGATGTATTTATTTCTAGCTCATTTACTTCCTCATAAGTTCGCCTTGGTGGCTACTTTGTTCAGCGAGTCGGACTTCCTGTAGGACTGATAGAGATTTTTAAAACACAAAGGAAACATACTCAGCCCCGTCTCTCTAGATGCCGTTCCAATCAGGGAGCTTCATTAGGAGATGTTTTGGAGGCCCGCTTGTGGTCTAACTGCACTGAAGGTGAAAGCGTTTGTTGGTCTGATGTGACTGACAGGCTCGTCGCCACCACCAACCACTTTATTTACTTTCCAGCTGCCTGTAAATCAAAGAAGCAACATGTTGCTCTTCACATCAGAAAAACTTGAGTAAATAAACAGCCTAGGCAATTAGAGTGACAGCGAATTGACCAAATTGCGATAATAGTTGGGGTGTTGTCATTTTTTTGTAAGTTCTGTGAAGTATTCAGAAGGATGGGTGGATAATTATGGCCATCGCTCAGGTAATAATATGGCATTAAATTGCTTAATAGTACTGTGTCAATACCTACTTTATTCATCTGGTGACTATATTTACTGTTTTTCAAGATTATATCATGAATCCAGGCCGTTTTTTTTACTTTTTATTTTTTTATTTATCATACAGAAAATAGAGGTGCAGTTCTATGTGTTGATAATAATAAAACAACCCAACCGGACATATCTACACTTCTTTTGTTGTTGAGTTGTTTACCAGAGCTGGTGGAGGTTTTTAATGACAGGCCAGACAACCTTCATAGAGGGGAATTTGAAAAAGTTTGTGGTTTTTCTCCGTTGGGCCTTCATGTTTTATCTACAAACCCGCTCCACTGAAGTTTTGTCACCCACGAAAATTCAGATAATTAACTGGCGTAATATCCCGCGACTGTAGTTTACAACTCAAGCTGTTAGAGATGGCCGCACACGTAAACTGATGATAATGACAACATCTCGTCCTCTGACAAGGGCTCAAAGATAATTAGTTTAATATGCATATCTGTTTGCTTAAGTTTGGGCACGCACAAACAAACAGAAACATTCAGAGTTTCAAGGTCGTCAGACTGCATTACATGTGTTTGAGATCTTGCTCAGATTTGGCATGTTGTGTCCTGGTCTGTAACAGTAATTGCATTTTTAGGCTTTAAGCTCCTTAGCAGAGCTCTGATTAACTTTGGAACTTGTTTATGGCCTGGAAGGGATTATGTTTGGAAGTGTGCAAGAGTGTGTTTATGGCGGGGTTAGAGTCATAGCTTGGCCTGCGAAAGACTTAACATTTTTCCTTTATTGGACGTCATATTGACAGTCCTGGTACTTGAGTAAGCTGAGTATGGGGGACTTACATCTTAACAATGTAAACAGAAAAAAGCCTTAATATGAGCTTGAATAGTAACATTTCTATTGAATTGCCCTCATTTTCTTAACTGTCCTGGGTTTTTAATTCTACATTCACACTTATGGTATGCAATCATGAATTATAGTGTTATGAATGGTATAGTAGATCAAATGATAAGCTAGGTGCTTGTGATGCATAAGATAACCGATAATTAATGGTTATAGGTCTTTTTAATGTCAGATGTGAGGAAAGGAAAGTACAAAAGTTGAAAGGCAGAAGTAGGGGAAAAACAAGGAATGTTTTCAATGGAAAACAGACTTTTTTTTCTAACATTCCAAAAATCCAGACTGACAAATATCCTTGAATCTGAGTGCTGCTAATGTGATTGTCATCAGAAATTAAGTGTTTTAAAAGAAACCACAGACCATCCTCTAACCACAACCTTCATTTTCTGCATTGCTTTGCTCCTTGGCTTCGTTCCCTTGCCACTAATTGGCCTAATACTGACTCGAGCAGTCATTATCAGACACTGTAATAAATATCCATTACAGAGTTAAACGGTGATGGTGAAAAGCCATTTCCCACACAATTCATCTGTAACGGTATGTAGTAACACAGAGGTGGCAAGACAAAACGCCCATTTCCCTTAGAAAATGATGAATGGAATTACGTTAGTGAGACAGAAAGAAGCAGAAAAACAGAAAATGCTATACTGAAAGAAGTTTGAATCTTTTCAGTACAAATACAATTTAATCAATTAAGTGAAATCAGGAATAACGGCACGCAGAGGGAGAAGCAAAAATACTGATTAAAATTTAAACATTGACAATATGTACTTTGATTTTCGGCACGTGGGTTTGACTGGACCTGGAAAGATTGGAATGTGTCATCTGCTGCAAGCAATTCCTTCTTTTCTTGATGCCTAAAGTAGTTGTGACACAGGTTGTATGTTAGGAGTGAATTTTGAACCAGTCTGACATCCTTGATACTACGACTTCAGGTCTGCTTACTGTACTTGGAACCCTGTGAAGTGCTGATAAAAACAAAATTTCAATATTTACTCGTTTTTGGTCTGTTTTAAATGCACATGTTGGGGGTAATCTCCCAGTAACTGCATCTCATTGTGTTTACTGGCCGCATTCAAATAGACTTGTCGCTTGTTGCTGTAGAAACTAATGATGGTTGTCTTTGAGTGTCATATGAAGACCGGAGGCAGAAAGTGGGCGAAAGTGTTCTGAAGCAGGAGGAGCGGAGTAGACAGTCACTGTCTACCTATTATGTCTTTATGTGAGCTGATCTATGGGAATTTCCATTAACTCAGCCCCACCTTTCGCCTACAGGTGAACATTATTATATTTTGGTGCTTTCTACAGAAATACCAGCTCAAGTCTGTTTTGAAGCTTTGCATCGGATGCTTAACAATATTAAGGCATTACTGCTGTCACAACAGGCCAAGGAGCTTTGACAACAGATTACCCTGTCTTGGGTTTTTGTCAGTTTTCTGTTGCGTACATTTCTGAGGTTGATGAGTTTGTTGTGCTTTTTTTTGTGATGAAAAAGAATAAATTCCCTTCCCTTTTTTTCTACGTGGCATTTCATATCAGATTTCTTCTGATAAAAGAGAGAAGCAATCAAATGCAACCAAATGAAAACAGATATGAAGACAGATTTAATGGAGAGAAAGAGGCTGTTCAGTCCACTGAGTGTTGCAAAATAAAAAAAGGCTCCTAAAAAATAAAAAAGGAAAAATGAGTAAGAACAACCCAGAGCTATTTAATACATATATTGTTTTCTTCTGATGCTGTAACAAACAACATGTTCTGCTTGACAAATCATGTGTTCCAGTTGCCCCTCGGAACTTGCAATTCCGAGATAATGAGCCCGGAAGTGATCTCGGAATTTGCAGAGGACAAACCTGTTTTAAAGATGGCTGGTAAATGGTGCACATTTTTACAATGAGTGAAATTTACGTGTTTTATCAGCATTTGTAGACGCTAACCTATCAGTTGTTTTGGAAATATTTATTTTTACCGAGTTGGTGCAACTGCAACGCAGACAAACTGGCAATGACGTCACCTACTCTCGCCCGCTCAGAATTTCAAGACAACTGAAACGCAGCAGAGATGTAATCAGAGAGATTATATGATCGTTAGAAGATTAATACCCTTGGGGGTGGGCTAAAGGCTCAGGCTGACTTTCATCTCAGACCTGCCTCAACAGAGAGAGCTACGTTTTGAGAGACAGGGTTGAAAGAGGTAAAGGAGAAGACACCAGGAGTTTTCAAACACAGCCGTACTAGTGCATGTGATTGTGTGTGCTGTAACCCCATAATGAGTAGCCTTGAGGGGGTCCATTGCCATTTGCCAGTTTTTCATTTCCTCATTTGAAAAAAAAAAAAGCACCATCTACCCTTTTTATCTATTCAGCGTTGACAAAAACACTTATATGCTCACACACACACACACACACACACACACACACACACACACACACAGTGCATACCGGTTGTGGCTTCACCACAAGACTTTGCACAATTAAGCTTATTATTCTCTCAGAAGTAAATGCTGTGCACTTTTAAACACTGTATGTATGTATTAATTTGTGTGCCCGTGCATGTGTGTGCGCTGTAGTTAAGCAAGATCAAACCCTGGGGCTTTGAGAATTAGCCATCACTAAAGATCTGAAGGTTTTTTTACAGAAGTATGCGACATGGAAGAGTGAAATCCAATGTTTGGAGCCAGACAGACAGATTTTAACCTCAGATTGCAGATAATTGCGGCTTCTTCCTTTTTGTGTCTCAAAAACAAACACGTTCTTTAACAACTTCGGATGGATTGAGGGTTGTGAACTGACTTGACCTTAGGGCAGATCGATGAAAACAATAGACTTTTATACAACATTATCTGATTTTAGGAAGCTTAATCTTAAGAGTGTCGCGAAACAAAATGAGCTGATTTTGATCATTGACTCTAATGAGATGAACCATGAGTTTGTAAAAATGTTCCTATGATAAATGCTGGACATTCTTCTTGTCATTTAAACCAGCATTCTGATTTTTTTGTTTTTACTTTCCCTTAACAGAAATATGTATTTCCAGATACGAAATGTGAGCTACGCTGAATTAATTGATCTCAACAATAGTTTTCCTTGATTTGATAATTTTTCTGAAATGTGAAATCTTTAAAAATGTATGGTACATCTACAAAGATCATAGTGAGAAAAAATGTAAACTTTTATTAAAAACTGAGTAAAACTGTTGTATATAACGAAAGGATCATTGGCTTAAGGTCTGGTTATCATATTATTATTCACCTCTATAAATATTTCTCTAGTAAGTATGTGGACTAAGTTATTGGATCAACTTTGTTTTAATGTAACAAAACCTTCATCATGTCAATTGTGGCCCTTGGAGAATGTAAACAGTTAATTGTATTAGCATCTTGTTGATTTTCTCATGGTTTTCTTTGCCAAATTTAGATATAAATATCAGTAGCAACCCATAAAGCTTATTTAACAATTGCATTAGTGTTGAATTCTGGTCTTATCAGTGTAAACACCATTTGCATTAATGATGTAAAGGTACAAATTTTGTGAATTCATTGGTGGTGTTTGTAACAATGCGGTCTTGCAATTAGTCAGTTTGATTGATTTGATTGGACCGCTTAAAAAAATGTTGAACAATTGCCAACTTTCTAACCGAGGCTTTGCTAGCAAATCAAAGCAATGGACCCAGAGTTCAATTCAACAACATATGTCTACTCTATGAGAGTGACACTCCCTGCTAGTCTCTCACCTTTCCACATCTTCATTTAAAGACCCAAGTTATAATTTGTAATGTGATGGTGATGGTGACGGCGTCCATCATTTACATCCTCTATAAGCCAGAAACACAATCACTGTATTCCATAACCAATACTGCCTATCTATACTGTAGTATTTCCTTATTTATATGCCAGTCACACTACATAAAGGGGCCAAAAATAGCCTCTATTCCACTTAATAATTATTCTTTGTCTTACTAATTTCCCCTAAATTAGAAACTACTAATATAGTTAAAAAATCCAATCATGCCAGGTTACTACTGCCAGACCGATGTGACAGACTTAGCAAATGAACTGGCATATGATTAAATATTTTTACGATGTGTCACCAACCGTGATAAACGCAGAGGTTGGCCAGCGGTGATACAGTATATGCACATAATTCTGAGTCAGAGAAACGCCATGGGCTGTTCTACTGCTATTACCTGTTTATTGATGGTGACGTGATGCTAACAGGACACCAAACGTATCGGGGCCACACACAGACAGCCTTCCCACTGACAGCGCTACTGTTGGCAGGAACGCTTAGATTCCTGACTTCACTTGCTTTTGTGTAGCCCATGAGGACGAATGCTGGAAAATGTTAACGTGTTTATTCATGTGTGTCTGTTTGTCATCGTGCATCTTTCTGCATCTTTTCCCAGGAAAAGAAGCAAAGATGTCAGAGAGGAAAGGCCAAAAGAAGTCCATCTTTCTTTCAATATTGGTATGTTTTCTTTCCCAGCCTCATTTAAAATGTTTCTGAATTAGTTTTTCTCCTTTGCCACCAACGCTTTCCTCTTTCACCACCCTTCCTTCCCTCTACCTACATTCATCTTTATTTTGCCCTCCGTTCACCTCCTCACTATTTTCACCCTTTCATGGCCTTTCTCGGATTGGCCGTCAGAAACCCAGATTAATCCAGCAACATGGCTCATGACCACAGTTGACTCCACAGCTGGCACTGCATTATCCAGACTTTGTGGTGCTATGTGCCAGCTACTTGCACAACTCTCCGGCACTGGTACCCTTTAGTCAACCTTAGACTTTACCAGAGAGCTTATCTCTTTAGAATCCGAGATTACCATTTGTTTTGATGTTAAAACCCGCTGGCGTTGTTCCCACAGGCTCCCACCCCTTACCCTCCTCGTCTACCTCGCTTTAGTCTCTTAGTAAAGGTTAACGTAGGAGGTCTTACTCAACAAGTAAGAAATGTTGGGATTAACTTGTGGAGTATAACCCACAGGATGTGTTGCTCATATGCAGAGTTGTATGCTGTTTTTTATGATGCCCAAGGGAATATCTTTCCAAAGCTTTGTTACACAACTGCCTGCATACAGTCGGTGGGGTGAATTGGAATGACAGGAAGTTTGTTTTTCCAGCTGTGGAAAAATAGAAAGAAGACAGTTTGACAAGTAAAGTAAGCAGCATGTAAACATTAATTGTTTGTAACTGCTTGCTTAATTCCCAAATGGACCCATAAATGTTTTAACACATCGACAGTGAAGAATTGCAGATGATGTTACTTTCTTCTTTCAGTTGAAATACAGTGTTTCGCTATAGAAAAAAACAAAACTGGACAGCAGGGGGAATAAAATGTAAAAAATGCCCAAAGTTGACCTTCTCAGAGGACATAAAGTCAGGATATCTATTCCAGATCGCTATTTCTCTTTTTTTCTTTGTTTGTTAGACTGTATCAGCTGAAACAGAAATGTAGCAAAGATCTAATAAAGTAAATGAACCAGTCACTGATGACAGCATCCACAACCAAACAATCTGGCAGAAAAAATTCCACATAAGCTGAAAGGTCACAACATGAGACATCCCATGTAGTAACAGCTTACTTCACTGGGAAGGATTTATAATAATGATAATGATAATAATACATTTTATTTGTAAAACACTAAACATTTGTAAAAACGGATCTCAAAGTGCTAAAGAGGAAGAAGTTTCAACAGATAAAAGTACACACAGTGTAAATAAAAACTATTAAAATTAATCCATACTTTCAAAGAAAAACTAAATACATTAAGAACTAGATAAAAGCACTATTGGTATGTTTTTCAGAATAAAAAAGTTTGCAAAAGTTTCTTAAAAGATTCAACGTTTTGAGGAGCTTTCAGGTAGGCTGGCATTTATCATCACATGTAGGTACAAAAACTTTGGTTGTCTCCTTTCAAGTGGACCTCTTTGAACGTGAAGGAATTCTTAAATGATAAACTATAAAATAATCTGTTAACTGGTAAATATGTTTTAAGTTTAACTAAATAATTCAAAAGCAGCATCACCACCACCCTATAACTTCTATCAGTGCAGGTATCACCATCAGAGAGGTTGAATATTATTATTCAGATTATTGCAGTTCACCACATATTTTGCAGCTTGTAGTCTCCTGCAACTTCTTGAAGCTGGCTACAGTCTGCAAGCTCACCACTAGATGTCACTGAATCCCACACACTGTGCCTTGGTTTAATGTTTGTTGAGTTGTATTTACACCAACTGCACTTGAGGCATGTAAACCAAGGGCCGATGTGTTTTGGATCTGGCTTCTATTACGAGCAGGTTATCTGGATAGAGAACAGTGGGCTCATATACATAATGTATAAGTGCTCAGACAGAGCTTTGTGTCTTCTGACAGGAGATGAGGAAGAGGAAAGAGGAAGAGGGAGATGTTTTTAAAACAAAAGAGACGATGGAGAGACTTAGTCATGCACCCATTTATTTTCCCTCCATCATTTTCTGGACTGCAGATGATTGTTAAAAGTCAGTTAGTTTGTTTGGAGAAGGACGAAGTATGCTGGTAAAGCTATAAATAACAGCTGCTACTTATTACATTGAGCCACAATGCCACACCACACACACACACAGACACATGCTCAGTCACGTTTCCATCACTTCAGGGGACATTTCATTAATTTAAGTTTCCTGAAAACATACTCCAAGTCTAACCAAAACCCCATCTCATTTCAACTTAATGTAACCGCAGTCTTAACCTTCACGTTTAATCCGGTTTTCATATAAAAATATAGGATTGTGGTTATGAGGACTTTTTGTCCCTGGAAAGGTTGCATATAATTTCAATGCGTTAATGCAATGATGTCTTTTTGACTCGAGTTAAACAGGAATCCCTAAATGACCTTCATTTAGGATCAACACATTTTCAAAAGACAGTTTTTAAGCATCTCTTGACATAAACAAACCAAACACTATCATAAAGTTTTCCTTCTACATTAATCTTATTTTAAGAAAACTAAATATTTTAAGAAGTTTGATAGCAACAGAAGTGGTTCCATAATAATGTCAATGCTTTAAAATTGTGTTGATTATTTTGGTTTTGCAAGAGTAGTAATTATTTTAATTACATATTTGATGTTCAACACATTGTCTTGCCCTTATGAATTGTTCCAAATTTATTTCTTTAATATGGAAACTTATTTCTGCCACTGTAAAGTAGTCAGAATACAGGGCTATACATTATGGAGCCTTAGTGCATTGTTAAAGTGGAACCTACAGTATATCAGTAGTAGCCCAATTTTAAGTATTACAACCTTGAGGAGATACTCCATTTAGAAAACATATCCTACTTTACACCTTCAGTCATTGTAGACAGGATAACGTGTTTATAATAAGTGAAATTGAATTGTTGCATTGACTGAAACTGGTTCTGTTGGGTCGGGATGCTGACGCATCTGCAGGAGCCGCTGATCTCCATCTACAAACCAGAAGGAATGTTGTCAGAATAGCCTCTATGGTTTCTGTTGATGAAACAAAATAAAACGGCTAAATTGGTGTCTCTGACACCTGATGGAGTGAAAAATTATTGTAAATCTGTAAATCATGCTTCACAACAATGTATCCAACATTACATCATATTATTTAGCAATTGAATCAGAATTAATACTTAGTACATTAGTACATACCAAAGTCAAGAAGATTATATTTCTGTTTTTCTTTTGGAAAGAGCTCAGGTATGTTCAGAGAAAATGCACCACTCCAATGCTCCACCACCATGGATGCCTCTCACTAGACAATGTTTACTTATTATTATTATAGGACAAATTAAAACATGAGATATGAAGTCATTATTATGAAATTCTAACTCTTTGTTATGAGACACTAAGTTGAAATCATGAAATAGTCATAGTAATACAGTAATATATCAATACTTTCAGTAGAGAATTTGTTTATTTTCTTCATAGTGGAAGAAATTTGTTTACATATAATTAATTAAGAAAGTTTACAAAGGTTAGATGCAGGATAGAGACATAGTAACTGACTTGAATTTAACAGTTACTAATAAAAAAAAATTTGTTCCACTGAAAAAAATCTGTTCAGAATAATTGTTTTCTGTATAACTTTATTAAACTGCATTAACAGTGATCCTACTGTACATGATAGTTACTTTTCCCCCTTTTTTCTCCTTTTTTAAAACATCGCATCTATAAAATGGTGTTATAGGCCAAAGAAAAAAAAAAGAAAAGGTTGATCTGTATCTGATGAGAAGTTAGTGAAGTTAGTGAAACTGCCTCTCAGCATGTGTATAGCCATTAATTTCAGCCTAAAGTTGAGCTTTGGCAGTTGAAAAGATTGGACTCTTCTTGTACTCTGAGTTTGTCAGCAGTGCAGAAACCGCGTGATTGCATTAGCATGGATGTGTCATTTTTGTTTTCACAAGTGTTGTTTGGCAGTCTTACATTTGTTTGCCTCTCTCTCTCCCTCTCTCCCCTCTCTCTCTCTCTCTCTGTCCCTCCAGGTATGTTGTATGTTTGCTAGTGCAGAGGATTCTGACTGTGGAGAGTATGAGTTCTTCAATAAGACCATCAACAGCTGCCAAGCCTGCCCCCAGTGCCAGCCAGGACAAGAACCGTATATGGTCGGTGCATACTCCCCCACACATGAAAACCATTAATTTAAACTATAATCTTGCTTGTTGCTGTAATCCAGTAGTTTCATAAATGTGTCCACCCTATGAATGCATTTAAAGTTTCAAAAACTAAGTTGGGGAAAAAAGTCCTACAAAGATCATCATTTCAGTTCTGAAACATTGCATGAGAAAAAAGACAATTTTTTCTCAGACCACCCACAATATACTCTCAGACACATGTAGAAACACATAGCTGCACGGTGTAGGGTGCCTTAATTCAAATGAACAATTTCTCTATGGTTTATTGCTCTCATTGACTTCAATGTGAAGGCATGCATTACAGTAAATGACTTGCAGTAGTCAAACAGTGATTTAGCATCCGTCAGTCAGTCTGCAGACAGCCAAAGTAAACACTGTGCAGGTAAATGCTTCAGTGGGCACCCCAGGGGGGGAGCCACACCTTCCCAAGAGAGACAGCTGCAGTCAAAGCAAACATAGGTAAGTATAGTTATTTGGATGCTGCAATATATTAATATCTGAGTATTCTCTTAATTTTAGCCACTTCAGTCAGGCTCTATTCTATGCTCTATATGCTGCATTTAAAACACTGGAAAAATTAGCAATGAATGTAACTACACTTTCTTGCCGAACAAAAAGTCACCAATTGGATTTAACTAAGGAAAGAGCGACGAGCACCCGGTTGGATAATTTGCGGTATGGACGATTATCTTTTAGCTGGCACCCTGAAACAATGAGCAGCTTCTTATTACTCGAACAAACAAGGGGAAAGAAACATCCTGTGGTTGTAGAAAAGGTGTTAGTTAGTTGAAGAAGGGTTAAAAAAAGAAAAGAAGGGTCAAATCACGAGCATCTAGCTGAGAAAAAACACCTGAGGTGATTGCAGAAACTACTCAGTCTGGATTACGGTCCAACACATTATTACAAACTGGAAAGATACTGTGGACCAATCATAGAGAGAGGTCGGAAAAACATCTTGAATGATAGCGATAGGTGAGCACTCAAGTTTGGTGAAACCAGATGGTAAAAAACATCAGTACAACTCACAAATATGTTTACTGATGAAAGTAAGAACATTTCAGCACGATCAATGTGGAAGGAACTGGAGAGATGGGACAGAACAGCTGTGTAGATATCAGGAAACCACTAATCAGTGAGGCTTACCCGAGAAAAAGCTTCAGTTTACTAGGGGACATAATATGGGATTCCAGAGCAATGGGAGAAGGTGATGTGGTCTGGTGAGTCCAGATTTTCCCTGTTCCAGAGCGATGGCAGCATCAGGGTGAGGGTATTGCCTACTGTAGAAGCCTGTGGGACAGTTTATGATCTATTGGTTGCTGCAGATGGTCAGGTCTCGGTTTAGCTGCGTTATGTGCCCAAAGAGGTCAGCTGACTACCAGAATATACTGAATGAGCAGGTTATTCCATTGATGGATTTTTTCTTCCCTGCTGATGTCAATGCCAGGATTAATTGGGCTAAAATTGTGAAAGAGTGCTTCAGGGAGCATGAGACATCATTTCCACACCAGAGTCAATGTCTGAACCTAACAGAGAATCTGGGAGAAGGCTTTGCACAGCGATCAGACTCTCCCATCATCACTACAAGATCCTGGTAAAAAATGTATACTACACTTTCTTCTGACATTGCAGAAGCTCATCACAACAATGGGACACCAACTGTGTGCCGTAATCAAAGCTAACGGTGGTCTTTTGTTTTCTTTTAGTCGCAACTTTTCTTTGGCCAGTGTATGATGACACAGAAAATAATGCTTCAGCTTATTCAACATATTCAGCTGGTTAGAGAGTTGGGGTTATTTGAAGTTATATTTTGGAAGCCAAACACATTTATAAGCTAGGAAATGAGCAACATTCGTTCTAAAACAGCATTTCCGGAAGACTGTCAAAAATTCACAAGATTGAAAATTTGTTTAGGCTTTATTAAAGCTCCTGAAACCTTTTCTGTTATCCATTTAGCTACAGTAACTGAACAATGCAATAATTGTCACTAGTTTTCTGCGTTTTCCTTTTTAATTTTTTACAGGTGAGCTCAGTCAGCCTTAAAACAGTTACAAGAGCTTTAGCTTTAGCCACGCCAGGCAGGCATAGTTAGTTGAATGGACCACATTTGCTTTGTGCTGGTCTGTCATGAAGAATACTTTTGTAATATTCACAGAAAATTTAAAAAGAATAAAAAAAGCCATAATCAGTGAAATAAGAATCCACTTTGCACTTTCTTCAGCTGGTCTGATCCTTTAGGGGCCGCATCCTGTAATTCCATGATCTTCTATTTTCTTGAGGTTTCCTTGCATGTGGGTGAGCATGTGTTTTGACATGCTTTTAATCAAGGGATAACCATGAGGTTCTCTCTCACAACACGGACCTTAAAGAGCACATGCCCGCACTCACTTAGACTGATATATCACACAAACAAAGTATTTCTTTTATCCAGAGTCCCGCGTTTGTTTACATGAATGCAAACTCATTTACGTCAGACTTATGTCTCCAGTTGTCTAACGCTCATTAAAGCTAAGCTCCCATGCAACCTGGTTGTTTGGAGACGCCGCTTCCACATTATGATCCAGCCCGGGACCTTTTGTTGGTAGACATTTCGCTCTTTCTCTCCTCCTGCATTGCTCAATACATGTTAACTTTAAAAAACAAAGGTCACAATTCCAGGAAAGTTTCTGCTTGTTGGGCACGCCCACCTTCCTACCTTCTACTCTGAGTATATCACACGCCAGATTCAAAAAGGTGAGAATTTGCTTTGAAAAGAAAGAGGCTTTCAATCACGCCGGAACTGTTCTGAGGCAACGAACAGAAGCGGAGTCGTAGGAAGCCTGCGAAACAAAAGATCCAAGGCGAGCTTTAACCCAGAGTGACATGGTTCCGCGGATATCTCAGGGCAACTTTTCTATCAAACGATCGCAACGAGATTTGCGGCCGTCAAACAGAAGGACGAGAAGATTAGGTTTCTGCAAGAGCCAGTCTACTGTAGCCTAAAGCTAAGAGGCACAGGCCGGTTTAATAGACAGATGAAAGCAAGAGGGAAATATGAAAGATGAAAGAAGGGGCAAAAAAGGGAGAAAGAGAATGTTTTTGTATGTGTGGGCATGTGTGTGTTTGTGTGTGGCCTCCTCGGCCTCCCCACTGAGAGGAAGTGCCATGTGGAGAAGATCGATGCTAGAAAATAGAATGATGAGTTGGTCATCTTAAACACTACCAGCCATGGAAAACACAGTTATGCAGGCACACGCACACAGTGTACACACACACAACCTCTGTGACCAATCAGATTCCTTTTTTTTTGTCATCTCAGAAGAGTAAAGCCAGATTTTTGTTAAAGTCAGGCCCAGAAACAGATGAGTATTCTCAAGTGTGCAAAGTGTATGTTTTTGAATCAGTGTCCACATCATAGCACACAGTCCCCTTGATTTAAGAAGATCATTTTGGATGATTTATCTGTTCATTATTAAATAAAGTTGATCATGTCTAAATGGATTTATATGTGTTGGTGTGTGACGTGCAGAGCTGTGGTTATGGTTCCAAGGATGCGGACTTCGCCTGTGTACCCTGCCCTCGGGGAAAATACTCCAAAGGAAAGTATGAGATCTGCAGACGCCATAAAGACTGTGATGCCCTCTACAAAGCTGCTGTTCTTGTGGCAGGGACAGCAGAGAGCGACGCCGAGTGTGGACCTTGTTTGCCGGGGTAAATCGCACTGACACACTAACGATAAGAAACTGTAAAGGATTGCACCTGAATTACTTGGCAATTCATTTCCCAGTACGCTTCTGCTTTAAATCTCCACTTTCCACATATACTGTACAGAACATACCTGCAGGTCAATGGGAAGATTTAAAAAAACTAAATTACTTGTGCCATCTCCATCAGAAAGAAGCTGTTACTATCAGTATCATGATCGTGTCATAACAAGATGTTCAACTGGAAGCTCTTGTGTAAATCCATTTGGACTCTTAGGTGTGTTTGGAATAATAATTTTTGCCATCATTCTAACTTTTTTTTTTTTTTTTTTTTACCAAATTAGTCCCCATTTATCAAATAAATGTACAATGGAAATCTGTTTGCACGACCACTTCCATGCAAGGCTCTGTATTTATGAATTCTGATGTGAGCGGAGGTCTGTTTGAGTCAGTGTGGATTTACGGTGCAGCACAGCAGACCATGAAAATGATTATTAAACAAACCTCAAACTGTCATCTAAGCAAGAACCATATATTCAGCACTCAGAAATAACCTATTTTCTTTAAAAAAAATATTAAAGGGATTCTCAAAAGAAATAAAATAAAATAGTCTCCTAGTACTAAATGCACACCGACACACTCATTAAAATATTTGGGGAAAGTTACAAATAGGTTATGATAACAGTTACTATAGCTTGCATATAATAAATAAAGACTTATAAATCATTATGCACTACAATTTGAAATAATGATAAATACATACATTTGCAAACATCCCGTACCTACTGTACCTCGGCCTGTATGGCAAAATGATCTGATTACAAGTTGCTAATCAAAAGCGTGTGTTCTCATTTAGCACAGTTCATCTGGTAAATAGGTACCAGTGTGATGCTTAATTCCTGTATTTGCTTGTGCACTCCATGCTCCCTAAGCCACTGTTGGCAGCCCACAGCATTATTCATCCACTGCTGTGTTTAACGTTTGGAGAATTACACTAGAATCGTATTCAGTAAACTTTCTTTTTGAAAACATACCTGCCTCATACCTGTTGTGGTCAAAATGTTGTATTTTCTATTTCACACCGAATAATAAGTTTTTAAGGTTAAGATGCTTTGTTGGAAAGGTTTCATGTTTCATTTCCACTGGCTAATTAAAAAAAGATTTCTGTTAAATCTCTTTTATGAAGGAGGCATTTATTCAGGTGTTCTCCTGCTTTGTGGAAAGTAGTTATGTAAATTTTGCAGGGAAGCTCACGACTGCTAAATGGCGAGACAGTTTTTGAGATGTAGGGCCGTGAAACTGTTAACACGATAATGAACAAACTATAGCCTAAGAAAGCTGAGCCCCTGGGTCAAAATTATTTCCATCAGCTTTCATTTGCTTGATTGTGTGTGATCTTCTCTTAAAGTAACACAGACTGAGAACAGATGTAGATTTGCCAATCAGTTGTATTCCATTTCTATTTTCATGTTATTATTACCCATTTATAGAGCTATTTATTCACTTTTAAACATCTTGTTGTTTTCTCTGTTCTGCCTCCTGAAGATCATTGTTGAAATTCTGTAAAATGACAGAAATGTTTATTAAAACATATGTTGGATCTTGAGAGGAATAACCCTAACCCTATTGGAATGAGCATGACATAAAGTCACAACATACAGTAAAGTCTTCTGATTACATGGTTTGCAAAAAGCCATCAGCAGCATGCGCTCTGACGTGCACACCAGCTACAGTTAATTCTGCAGAAGTCAGGGCAACTGCCTCCATGCAGAATCGCCCAATTTATAAAAATTGGCAGAAACATTTCTCTACTGACAATATACATTTTTAATTGAAGTCGCTGGCAGATATCCTTGTAGACTTTGTATTTTCTTAAATTAAAATGTAAGTACAGCACTGTGGAAGATTCTGACGGTACAACTGATGGGTACTATGGAAATATATATGATACAGTAGGCGATAAAATGAGATCAGTCACAATCTGGTATATTAATGAAATTTCCTTCTCCTGTCAGTATTCAGGATGCTCTTCTGATGCCCCCCAGTAATCTTGGCTCTGATACTCCTTACACAGGATATTGTTCCCCCCTTCTGATTAGTATAATTGTTACAGAAGTGTGTGTGCAGACACCCAGTTGGGCCATGTCTGTGCCGTGAGCTGCAACAAGCAGAGCCCATACATGTTTCCTGCTGAACAGAACAGGCCTGAACAGTTACTAAAAGGTTGAGTTTAAGCTTGTAGCTAAACATAAGAGAAGACTTGCAGGAAAATTTGAATAAGTTCTCTTCCGCTTTGGCGATAAGATTTATTGTGCAAAGTTGTCTGGATCTTCGCTGGTCAGTTTCTGTAAAAGTGCATTTTTCTCTGTTCTTACAGAGCCAGTGGCCGTCTGTCAGGATGTTGTTGGAAGATCTTCATTTCTTTGTAGACATTTGCCAGGCTCGTTATTTGGAACATGCTGCCTTTGTTATATTTTTCCATTTAGTAGTTTTGGTTTTGTTCTTGATTCCAAAATTGAGACCACCGACTAAAGCTCAGCTTGCTTACTTCTTCTGCTTAATTTCCCAGCGTGTGCTTTAACTTAACATTCAGTGTAACTTGTATATTGTTTTATTCTCCGATCTAGTAACTGTTGTACAAATAGTGTTTTTAAACAAAAAGGCTAAATTAAGAGTGTTTATGTCCATTCATGGCTAAAGAAGAGAGTAGAAATGAGGCATATATGAGGAATCAGGAACGTATTAGCATGTTTCTGACTTTGTTTTGGAAACAGATGCATAAACAGACTTTAGGCCATCTGGTTCCGGGACTTTTTCAGTGTTGGACCTACAAGGACTGTGTCCATCTGCATGTCTACATCATTGCCTCACATTGAAGACGATAACCAGAGGAGCTGGAAGTCCTGTAATGATGCCTCTCTAAGATGGAAATGGATACAGAAAGAATGAGGAAGAAAACAGCTGAAGCAATGATCAGGAGGTGTAGAAACAGACCAAATAAGACTAATCAGAGTGGCAGTAGCTGTCCTTAGATAACGCCACTGTCAATAAACTACACTTTTTTTAATATCCTATTTGGTTATACCATCTTTAAAGGAGCTCTACCTGATATTATTTTAATCTTGCCAATGGGGTTAACTTCGGTAACTATTCCAATCAGCCAGTAAGAAGGCTACCCTAGGGAATCCGGCAGAGAGAGCGTCACACGAAAGCTAATATTTAGCCGCTATCGCTAACTAAAATGTCCTGGACTTATACATATGCACAATCAATTACTCATTCATTTTTATGTGCTTACCCCTTTCACCATATAATATACAGTGTAGAAACCATTTTTCTTAGAAAGATTAAAATAATATCAGGTAGAGCTCCTTTAAAGATGGTATTACCAAATATAACCAGTTAGTGTGACTTCATGTCGGTGTGAACCCAGCCAAGACTTTACACTAAAACACACCTCTGAGGGGTTCATTTGGGGGTGCATCAGTGCAAAAGGCGTCATCAAGCTGTTTTCCGGCATGATGATAATTTAGAGCACAAGTTAAACAAATAAAGTTGAATTGAAGTCCAAAATCACACATAGGTTTCTGGCCCGGGGGTAGGCTATCGCCTGATTTGGATTCAACTGAACATCTTTGGGGTGGTAAAATGAAACAAAAAACAACCTTCCAACAAAAACCCAACAGAATCGGAAATATAACATCCGACACGACTGTTCATTTGGGAGGGCAAGGTCATTCTTACAAGGTGTTTCATTTTGATTTGCTTATGAAGTGAGGTTGCACGAGGGTGTGTTCGCTGCATACTGTAAGAAGGTAAGCGCTGATTACCTGCAGGCTATTCGAATGTAAGGACTCAAATTTAATCCTCATTCCCCAGAGTCCTGAGTGATTCAATACTTTTTAGCTATTCATAGCCTTGGAACCCCCCCAACCTTCCCCATTTTCCTTTAATATACACTTCATGACTGAGGGCTATATCTGTACCAAGCTGTGTGCAGTGCCTTTAGGGTGTCAATTTTGCTCACTGCTTCAGAGTCAAACTCTTCACCTCAGCTTCTTTCCCATACTTACATGCACTGTGTACGTGCAGAGTGTAGAAAGGTCACATACTGCACACACCTACAGGAAGAACTTACTTGCAAATGTGAAAACAACTGTCACTAGAAAATATTTGCTGGTCGTGTGTGACCAATTCCTGTGTTCTATGTGTTTCGTGCTGTATGGCAGAGTCAAAGATTTTGACATGATGTTATTGATTTTCATGGTGAAAGCAAAGCCGGGAATCAGTCTCACTCCTGATCAAGGTTTCTCACGTGGCAGTGTTTAAGTAGTTGTTGGTTTAAGATGGTGCATGTTCATGTTTTGCAGGTATTACATGCTAAAGAACAGACCTAAAAACCTCTATGGGATGGTTTGCCACTCCTGCCAGAATGCACCGCGCAACACCAAAGAATGTAAGGCCACCTTTTTTTCTTCTTCTTTTAATTTTCTCTTTTGTTTTCCTTCCATTTGCTTCCTCCCACTCTCTTTTCTGTAATGTTGCCTTTTGACTGCAAGTTTCTCCTTTTCAGGTCTGTTCAAACAGACCTGATTTCCGCCGCATTAAAAGGCACTGAACATGAAAGTTTGGCGTCTGAAAGAGAGGAAATAATAGGGGACAGGCTGTGCAAAAGCAGATGTCGAAAGCCTGGTCCTAGTTTGAGGGAACAGTTGGAGGTCAGAGGTTACTCTGAGCTCTCTCAGACCCTCTGGTCAGTGTCCTCCATTCTACACGGAGATGTCTTACACTCGTTCCTCCTCTCTTTGTCAGATCATTACTTTTCTAGCTGCCCAAGTTGTTCGGCTTCTCAACAATAACATTACAGGCTCCCTGATCATCGTGCATACCTGACACTTGTCTGTCATGGATGTGAGTGTGTGTGCATGCAAACTCTATGCCAACTATTTCTGCACTTGTTCATACATTTTAATCTGTTTGACTTTTATGTAACAGCCATCTGCCATTGAATGGCTTTGAGCTTGGATTTTTCAATGCATCTCATTCACCAGTGGCAGTTTCGAACATATTTTGATGTTTAATTTGTACTTGAAAGGGATTATGCTCAAATATTGGATAGATATGATAAAAGTATGGCAGCAAGTATGGTGCTGTGTCATACTTGTTCTGGAAGTTTGCAAGAAATTCAGATCAGCTTTAATTTCCATTTCCCAGTGTTCTTTCTGTGGGTTTATCCAGTTGTGACAGATATACGATTCTGCAAATGAGGAAAATGTCTACGGGATCTGACTCTACTGTTTTATGCTGCTATAGGAAGGATATTTATGGGCCCACAGTTGCTCGAAATTCCCTCTGAGAATTATTGTAGAGTCCGGAAACTAATGTCACTGTTATTGTGTCACATTTAATGAGCGTGTTTTGAAAGTTGAAAACCCCAAACAACTTCCTGGGCCTGCAGAGGAGAGGGTGTGAAGTATGAGCAAAGGCATATATCTACACTTTACTGTATTTTCATGTATGTGTGAAGAAAACACACACACTTTTCACCAGTATCCTAAGAGTCTCTTCCGTACAAATAGAAGAAAAATATTGAATTATTGTTCCTTAAATAAAATGTAAAATGGAGAAATTTCACACACATAAGGTAGGTTAATCAAGCGATTTATCAGCTACTTTGGAAAGGTATTTTTTTTTAAGGTAACTTCAAAATTAACCCATGCCATTCTCAACTAGCTACATGCCCCATACCATGAGAAAGGTCAACTTTTTAAGAGAAAAATCACAGTTCAGCATGCCAGGAAATGTTTAAACATACTCAAAACTTATAAAACCATGCTATTTTCAGACCTCAGAAAACATTTCATGCCTACATTTGCTTTGCAACATATTTTTATTCATGTTACACTGCGTTTCATTATTGTTATATGTTCAAAAGCACAGTGGAAACTGTTAAAATTACATATAAAATACAAATAATTTTGCTTAAATATTAGTATATACTTAAAGATTAGCATCATGTTGATTAAATGCCATCTTATGAAAAATTACCCTATTTATCTCCTAGTTTCTGCACCATATGCAGAGGTCAGGCATTTAAGAAGCAACTTTTCTGTTAATGGGTTGACATGAAGATGCCCTGTCGTAAAGCCTCAAATTAGCTCCGATAGTTGAAATAATCAGTATCAAGAAAACAATTCCAGCTTTAAAGCACATCTAAGCTATCACTTTTAAGTGTATATTTTACCTATGTAAATCCACAAAACAGGAACATAAGAATAATGCTCCTTGACGGTAAATTAAAAGAAGCCGCTGAAAGCTAGGAGTTCTTCTTGTTTTGGGTGAAGGCAGGCTGACACTTGCCGCGTAATCTGTAAATTACCTCGGCTCCTGCCTAGCTTTGTGTGTGTGCATGCGTGTGTGTGTGTGTGATAATTAAAACTTTGGCAGGTATGAGAAAGACAGATGATTAGCGTGTTTGTGCTTGCGCTGATGCTACTCTTTGGCAGGCTGTGATGTGAACCGGTGGGCATCTGCTCGGATTCTAATGCTTCCTTGATTTCTTTTTTCTGGCAAGTTTCTGCAAATGCAGCTTAAGACTTAAATCGATGTCACTTGCAACATCAACACAGATCATCTCAAATCAATCATTTCTGGAAATGCAAGCTAACTGATATCTCACCTTAAATCACGTCCCTAAACACTGCTCTGCGCTTCTTTCTGTTGGTTTGTTTTGACCACATTTGCCCTGCAGAGTTGTCATTGTGTTCAGCCTGCGAGACATGATTAAGAGATTAAACCGCAAGATGCTAAACAGAATTTCAGTTCAGGCTCATGTCCTTATCCAGAAGAAGTGTAAACACATCCCCGAGTGAATGTCTGCAGCCACAGGGTGTGTGTGTGTCTGTGTGTACGTGATGACACGAGGCTCCGAGACCACAGGAAGCGGTAGGGCACATGCCAAAGAGTTCTACAGTGCATCAACTCGCCAAAATGAAAGACTGATTAAAAGAGCTGATTTATGAGCTGCCACAAGTTTACAGCTCCATTAGGAAAGACGAAAAAGAGTCGACATGTAAGGGGATGGGTTTGTGGGGGGGGGTTGAGCAAGAGAAAGATAGCTGAGAGAAATGTGGACAGTGTTTGTGTCCAGTAAAACTGCTTGTTTACTGTGGCAGCAGTAGACAGTCTGAGTGAGAAGTTTAACTGCTGTTAGTTCAGATCATTTGCTTTTGGGAAATGTTATTGCTTGCAAAATGATGTCAGGCAACACTATTAGTGAAAAATGTCAATAAAATGCAAAGCCAAAGCTAACATACCATCATCAGTGAATGCTGGCATGGGAACTTGAGAATTTGTAGAGGAAACTGATGATGAAATATGCAGAATAGTTTCATGTTTAAAAACAAAACAAACCCCGCTTTCTATCTAAAATGTGAATGAAAATATTTCAGCCTGCACCTCTGAAACGGACTAACACCTTTTCAGATGAAGCATTCAGGGCATGGAAACCGTTTTACCATGAAAGCAGTAGTGTTTTGAAAGAACTGGTTTACAGTCAGAAAACGATTTTAAAAAAAACTTTTGTCACGGTGCATTTCACAAGGTGATTGCCCAGCTAACATTTCCTGCTGTTCAGAATATATGCATAATTAAATCAATGGTGTTTATGTAGGCCATGGCAAACAGGGGCTTATTTATGTCCATGTAAACAGGATTTGTAAAAACCAGCTGCTAATTTTAGTAAAAAACTTTACTTACTTTAAGAGGCAGCAGCAAAATGGAGAGCGAGTTTGAAGTTGGGCTGTGGTCTGAGCAGAAACAGACCCATAACCTCTTCCCACACGTGCTCACGTCCCACATTCTTATAGTATTTCCAACAATGTGGATAAATGGGTTTCCTTATGAGTCAGCATGCCGGAGGATCTGTTATGATGTATTTTATGTTTTTATGTATTTGAACTCCTTTTATTACATAAATGTATGGAATCTTAAAACGCATGATACTTACCTGCAGCATAGCCGTCTGTATATGAATGAAACATATGAATGAAAAATACTTTATGATCCCAGAGGGAAATTCAGTATTGTAGTGCTCTTGTTCTTCAGGCTGCTGGAAGAAATGATCTTCAGCGAGAGGCTTGTTCAGGTCCGATGCGTGAAGCTAGCAGTTCCATGTCTCTTGTGCAGATCTTGTCTTTAACAGTGACATGTCCAGGATGACACCAACGCTGGTTAACCAGCACTGCAGTTCCACCTCCTCTCAGCTTCCCGCTGAATTGTTTATTGCGGTCTGCATGGACCGTCTTGAAGCCGTGTCCAGACGCATTACAGTCTGGGTTATTTTCATGCAGCCATGTCTTGGTGAAGCACATAATGCTACACTTTGTATTCTTTCTGAGACCTGGTTAGCACCTGGAGCTCTTCCAGTCTTGAGTTTGGAGAGCATTATCAGTTGATCCCTGTGGTAAACAAGTCTCATTGCCACGGTGACAAAGCATAACAAGTCTTGAAAGAGCAAAAGAAATGTGCAGAAAATCTCCTGTGCTGCACAGCCTTCTGACCAGCATGAAAAATCCTACTGAACAAACCAAAAAAAGCAGCCAATGTCTCAAAAAAAGACAGCTACAATACAAAAATCACGAGAGCTAAGACAGAGTCTCTACAAATTTTGCAGCCACAGTACCTAGCAGCGTATTCTAGAATACTATATGTTGTGTTTATTCTATATATAAAGCTGTGGTGTTAACTAAAAGTGAAATTTAAATCTGTGTCTACATGTCTGTGTTTTCCAGGCATGCAAACCAATAAACCAGATCCAAAAGCTTCCCCTGATACTGGCAGCACAACGATCTTCCCTCATCCAAATAAAGGTATAAACACACACACACACACAGTCAGAGAGGTTCATTCTGTGCCCATCCATCACCGTCCTGCTTTCTTGCCACACTCGCGCTTGCTTTACCCCACGGTCCTCATTTTCCAGAGTCCCTGGGACAGGGTCACCTAGCAACTGCTCTTATCATCGCCATGTCAACCATTTTCATCATGGCCATCGCCATCGTTCTCATTATCATGTTTTACATCCTGAAGGCCAAACCGAGTGGCCAGGGTGAGGCATATACAGAAACACACACACACACACACACACATGCAGTTTTATATAAAAGGTTGGCCTTTGTGGTTGATGTGTTCGTCCGTGTGTGTGTGTCTGCAGCATGTTGCTCCGGACAAGTCGCAAAAGCAGTGGAGGCTCAGACCAACAAACAGGAGGACAAGAAAGATGTCCCTGGTGAGACAAACACACACGACAGATGGTTTTTATTGTGATTTCTATTTTTCCACTGTCATAATTGGAGGTTCTTAGTAGTTAAAGAAAAAGTAGTAGTTAAAAAAGGTTACTTTTTCTTCATGTGTGGTGGTATTGTGGTCAAAACCCTCATCCTGGCTTTGATTAAACGTTGTAATGTTAATATGAAACACCAGCAGTCTTATTATTTACTTGTGTACATGATTCTAACTTTATACACATTTCACATGAATGCGTCCAAGGTCACTTCCTGGTTTCTCCAAACCTGATAAAGGTTTAGTTCACAATCCTGAAAATATTTGCAAACCATGTGATTTTCTTGGCGCTTTCTGAGGATCAAAGTGTTCAGATGAAGTCCTCAGTGAGTGATGAAGGAGTGGTAGCTTAGTGGTTACAAGTTCCCAGTGCGCCACCAGAGGTGAACCACTGTGGGCCCTTCATCAAAGCCCTTATGATTCAATGGCAGAAGTTTGAAATTTAAATGTCCCTTCTAACTATTAAAATAAAATAAGAATACCAAAAATACGTCAGATTTCATAGTCAGAATATATATATATTTTTTACCAATAGTCTGAATAGCAAAGCAAATCGCAGCAGCACAAGATTTTACACTTCCCATGGCCGGGGGAATGTAAATGAGGGTGTGTAAAGAGACAAAGGCAGGGTATTTCTTCTGAGAGGTGGGATGTGATGTTCCGACGTAGGTGCTGTATAAATGTGTGTGTGTGAAGGAACATGTAGTGTTAAAGCGTTTTGAGTTGTCACTGGAAAAAACGCTATACAGTATAAGTACAGCTCATTTGATGTAAAGATCTACTGCAAATCTTTTGCTCTGACTGTATAAGCAGCCCCAAAAAACTGGGATGGTTTTCATGGGTTTTGTTAGTGTTTGAGTTTGCAATTGCAGTAACTTCAGAAACCCGAATATGTGCTTTTGATGCCATAAGTATGATAATCAAAGCATCAAATATAAACCGGGTTTGATACTTTATCTTCGCAATTCTTATTGAGGTCAGAACACAAGTAGATTATTATTTAATTGTTAGAAGGCTGTTTCATGACTCATATATGATATAACAGTGGGAGAGCATGGACACACCTCATGATTTCTATTGATGATTCTGTGTTGCGCTCTAAATTAAGTAAATTTAATTTCTGTCAAAAAAACTATTATTAAGTTCCTTCTTTCGTTAAAGAAGTTATCAGGAAAGAATATACTTCCTATGAATACAAGCAATTGGAAGAGCAGCTGTCCTATTAAGCACCTTAATGAAAAAAATATTACATGCAAGAAGATATTTGCAGTTCACAAACCATGTAAGGATTTGTAAAATTGGTAAATAAAAGTGCAGATTAAAAATTATATGAAGACATTTATATTCCAGGCTGTTGCTTCACTGGAAATCCCTCAAAGTTCACAAAAACAAGGTGGGTAGCTCTTTGCTATTTCCACAGACTTTTTTTGCATGATTCCTGGCTTCAAACGCTGAGCCGACTAAATATACACTAAAAAACCCAATTCGCACTCGTATATACACTACAGCGAGTCCAGAGACAAACAAAGCTAAAACAAGACAACTATAATTAGTTTCTTCTGACTCCAAAATGACTGCGAAACATTTTTACTGTGTAACAATATGGAGGCCCAAAATATTCAAAATTGAATAAATGTAAATAAGACCGATTGACAAACGAAGTCATTCTGCTGGAAAACTTCATTATGAAATAAAAAGGCCGATGTGGAAAAAGTTTTTATGAAATAAAATAGGGCATTATTAAAAAATGGACTTTGTTAAAAAAATAAAATGAAAAAATAATTAAATATTTATTTAAAAGATCTTGGAAAATGAAATTAAAATTAAATATTGTAAACTGTATTATATTGTGAAAAAAAATCCTAAAATATTTTAATAAATTGAAAATAATAAATATATATTAAAGAATAATAATGTATATATTTCACAATAACACTCCCTTATTTTACTATTAATGTCCATAATATATATTTGCCTTTTATTTATCAAAATGGTATTTATTTCAAAGTCTTATTTATATTTATTCAATTCTGAATATTTTGGGCCTCCATATAACAAAGGCTAAAGCCACCCAGCAGTTATTAACAGAATATATATAGTCTTTTCTAATTCCTTCTTTAGAACTCTTTCTGGCCCTCTATTTACAATAAAAAAATAAATATTGCTGTTATATTTTTTCTTTTGGGTCTCTGTGGTTGAACACAATTCACAGGTTACTGATGTGCTCATCTGATCAGTTTTAAGTTTTATTTCTTAGTTAAGTTTAACCACACCCAGACATAAGAAAAGTACAAACAGGTACCTTTAAAAAAGGAAATATTGTTTGTGTGAAATGGGTCTCCCCGAAGAAGCTATTTAAAGCTTATAGAAGGGGGGCCAGTTTCCTACAAAGCTAAATAAAGGGTAGCCAAAACAAAAAATTAAAAATTTAAGAAAAAAATAATTGTAACAAAAGCAAGCTCTGTCCACAGCATATAACAAATTAACATACTATAGGCATGCAAGAATAGGAATAAAACGTAAGTATAAATCCAGCATTCTAAGTAGTAAGTATCACAATATGGTAAGATAATGCAGCACAGAATAAATTATTAAAAAAAATTAATAAAAAAAGGAAAATCATCAAAACAAATTACAAGAGCATTATTTAAAAAAATATAGACAAAATTCTGACATAATTTAGCTCCAAAATAAACAATATTAGAACTGAAGTTACAACCTACACATCTTTTTTATAGTTCCTGCACTCTGAAAAAACAGTTTTTCCCTTTTACAAATACAAATCATGGGACACGTTAAGATCCGTCCTATAAAACCAAAGTGATGCCAATCAAGTCTGCATTTAATGTCATTAAACAAAATCTACAGCTTTATCAAATGTGATGGCAATGCAAACACTGCCTTAACATGTATTTAAGAGCATATTGCAGATTTTTTGCATAATATATGCAAATGAATGTGTGTGCTCATGCATTGTGAGTTGATGTGTGTGTGTGTGTGTGTGTGTGTGTGTGTGTGTGTGTGTGGGCTCATTGACATGCAGAGGGATGAGTGTATCATGGTGGAATGTGAAGTTTCCAAAGCTAAAGCCATACGTTGCTTTAGGCGCCATTTCTCCTGACAATGATGCTCTGTTCAATTTCACTCCCAGACTGACTGACTAACCACTTACATGTGGCGTGAATAAGAACACACGCATACACACTAATTACTGTAGCTGCAGCCACAGACACATTATGACTTAAAAATGGAAAAGCTGAAAAAAACGTGACAGGGTGGTTTGAGTATTATTAGGGCTAAATGTCTGCGCTGTTAGTTAATGTTGAGTTATTATAAACAGCAGCACAGATATGTGCTGATGAGTGTGTGTATGCGCCAATGCACTGTGGATGACTGGTGTGTGGACGTGGGAGAGCAGCCCATCGCTCGGAGCGCTACCGGAGGTAGCTGCCACTCATGTAGACACCGGCTCAATAAGGCCGCGAGATGAAAGACACGGGCGTTTTAACTCCAACCAACACATGTACATGCAGCTTTTGTATTCACTCATTAAGCTGTCTATTCCTATCGGAAACTGGGGTGTTAATGTACTTTCACATAATATGCACCGTGATCATTTTATACATCAGTCAAACTGCAATTTCTCCATTAAACAAACCTTTTAGTCTCAGGAATCTGTTAACCTTTGTGATCTCTGGCTCTCGTTAAAAAAGATTTAAAGTTGGAGATGTAATGTGATCTTTCACCCATTTACTCGCATAGCATCGAAGTGTTTTCCTTATTAACTTCCAACCTGATTTTTTTTGTCTTCCCAGACAGTGTGGTGATATTCTCTGAAAAAGAGGAGTATGACAAACTGAAAGCTCCTCCTCAGAAGACGGTGAAAAGGTAAGAGATGCCTCCAGTTTTAGATAAACTTGGCTCCTTTTGTCTGGGTGGACAAAGTGGTTGAAAGGAACCTGGAGTTTAAAGTGATTTTGTTCAAATCCAGGCAGCTTAAAGTGGTAGAAAATGTAGGTGCTGTTTGATAAGAGCTGGAACGCAGCCTGCTTTTAGCTCAGCAGGATTCATGTTCACTAAAGACAAAGAACTAAATTCCTGTTGGTCAAAAGGACGTCTTCTTTATCTTAACGACCAAATATGTTACTTATGCTAAAATAGAACCAATATAGCACACACATTCTTCGCCAGTTTAGGATTAATGAGGTGGAAAAACACTTTCCAAAAGCAAAAAGCTGCATAATTACGCATGTGTTTTCTTTCTGGTTTTGAACGAGTAGAACCTAATAAGTATTGAGGATAAGAATTGGCAGTGAAAAAGAAACAGTTTTGAGGGAAAATAAACATTTTGTGACTCTGCCTGGTCATATGAGGACGCTGAGTCTCAGGGGTCAGTACACTAAACCTTGAGTCGTTTTGGTCATATATCAGTTTAATCTGTAAAACGTTAATAAATAATGATGCGGATTGTTTGCTGCTCATATCAAAGCAGTTTCACAGAAACTCCACAGTATTGTTAATAATATTTCTATAAATATCATTTGCCCATTATTAGGTAACCACAAAACAAGCCAATACAGACAGTATCTTCGCTGCTGGCTGTTTTTGTTTTTTCTTTATGAAGAATAAAGTCTATTATGTGGCTTTGGAGCAGGCAGAGGTGGTTTTGGAGGGAGGGCATGAGGTAAGGTAGCACATTATGAGCCCTGAAGACTAAAAACACTGAGAATCAGACAGTGGGGGTAATTGTCGGAATGGAAAGGGGTATTTATTCCCAGCTTGACTGAAAACCACCACCAGGTGAAAGCATGTCCTAGCAGACAACAAAAGACTGATGGTTTTCTCACCTTCCTCTCTGTGCATTGCCCAGCCCTCATGTAAAGACAAGGCTGTTTTATGAGCAGCAGTGAACATGCAGAGGGGGCATACTGCACACAAACATGCAGGGAAACACTGCACAAATCCCTGCATGGCTTGTGGCATGCATACCTTAAATGGTATACTTTTATAACTCATATAGAGAGTGTAAACGTAAGAACGGCAAGACACAGATGCACGTACACGGGCAAAGACCCACTCCTTAGCAACAATATCAGTCAATAGTGCAGTAAAGCAGCTTGCCAGAGGATGTGCTAACTCACTGCATTAGCTGCCAGAGTAGGTGTTAGATGTCTGGGAAACAATGCCATTTTGTGTATGTGTTTGTGCGTTTGAGAGGAGAGCATGGGACGTGGAGACAAAGCCATTCTGTGTGCATCTCTGTCAACAAGGTGCTTTTTTTGCGAGAAAACCCAGGGCAGACTGAAAAAGGGAGATGATGTGTGATAAAGTGATATCATACGGTATCATGTTGTAAAACACAGGGTTGCTTCAGTCAGTCGCAGGAGCATCGGCAGCCATGGCAACAAAACAGCTTTTAAAGTTGTCTGAGAACTGCACTGAGAAGTCATTCTCACGCATATGTGTAAAAAAAAAAAAAAGAGAGGAAATTAACATTAGTTAGGAGTTGATTTTGCACATTTAGCTAAAACCCATCTGCTTCTTTAAAACACAGCTCTGATTTTAAATCCGATGTGTATCTGCAGAGGTCTGAAGCAGCTGGTGGCTGAGCAGCTTTGTCCAAAGGGAACAAAATTAATCAGGCGGAACCACTTAAGCTCACAGAAGTCACTGCAGCTGGCCAGGAAATAGTCTGGGTACTCCACCTCATTTAAAACCATAAATCTTTATTCTTCAGTTTCAGTACAACAAAATGAGACAAAAAGTATTAATTAGTGTGCTATAATGGCGCTAGTAGGCTAATAAACTGCTGACCCAACCTCAGCTTATTGATCCACTCATTTGCTTCCTGGCAAGAAAGCTGCAGATTGCATAGATCTGTATATAATATACTAACACGCAGAAATCAGAAGCTGATCTGGGTTATTTATGTACTTGAGTGCTGCAGAAATAGATTAAACAAATTTGCATTTTCATCTTTAACAACAACGATTGTCACAACAATTAGTAAAAGATGCTTTTACTAATTATTCGATAACAATGCCTTTTGTAATCGCAGTGAAAATGACGCATCCTCAGAGAACGAGCAGCTGCTGAGCCGCAGCATTGACAGCGACGAGGAGCCCACGTCGGATAAACAGGGTTCGGCAGACGCCACAAACCCCAACACCAACCTGTGTCTCGTCAACCTGAGCAACAAACCCGACCTCTGCCTGCTCTCTCTGGGACTCCTGGACCGCGGTCGTGCCTGCAACGGCTCCGCTAACGTCTCAGCCAGCCAGGCCAATAACATCCCAAACCCCAACCACATCAGCAATGTCAACCACATAGCCGGCAGCAACCACATCAGCAATGTGAACGGCATCAACAACAACAATAAAACTCCGGGGGTAAGAGGAGGAAGCCTTCATAGGCTGCGCTGCATCGAAAGTATGATCAATTCAGCATCATCTTAAAGTCTCATAATGCTTTGGTTTCTGTTGTAAAACCACACAGATGCTACAGAGTCGAAGGAGGAAGATACTAGATCTGTACGCCAGAGCCTGCAATGTTACCGAAGGTAAGTCTAAATGAAGCAGAAAGTATCCACACACTAAAAAAGTCCTCCAAACCTTAACTTCCTGTCTCCCTTTCCAGGCCTAAGCCCCACAGAGCTTCCCTTTGACTGCCTGGAGAAGGCCAGCCGCATGCTGAGCTCCTCCTACAGCAGCGAGGCGGCCGTGGTGAAGACGTGGAGGCACCTGGCTGAGAGTTTCGGCCTGAAGCGGGACGAGATCGGCGGCATGAGCGACGGTCTGCAGCTCTTTGAGAGAGTGAGCACGGCGGGCTACAGCATCCCCGACCTCCTGACTCGCCTGGTGCAGATCGAGAGGCTGGACGCCGTGGAGTCACTCTGCACAGACGTGCTGGGAAACGGCGAGGCGGCGGCCGGACGGCAGAGCATCAACAGCTTTCAGAGCCAGCTGGTCTGCCCTTCCCAGTGCACGTCGCCGTCCCAGCGCTGCGCCAGCGTCTAAACACTCGGCCAAAGCAGAGACTTCAGAGACTTGAAAGTGCATGTGTATGTAAGAACAGATTCTGCTCTGAGAAGGACAGCACATATACAGCGAACGACTTACCCCATCACATGAAGAATGTCAGTGGGCTCCGGTCCACAACCTTTTTTTTTTTTTTTTTTACAAGAAGCTAACAGTCCACGTCAACACTTCTACATGCTTATTTTTAACCTAAATGTTAAAATGTTTGACAGAAATGAAAAACCTTTGAGGCAAATGATCGGTTAGATGTTCCTCTGCATGAATAATCAGCACAATAATCTGAATTTTTTTCTCCTTGAATTGCTTCAGAAAAAAAAAAAAAGCTGAAAGGCCTCTGCGCTGGACGCAACAAAACCAGAACAATTATTGTAGAGAAATTGGGTATTAAACTGTTTGCTGGAGCGCAACCCTGCTGCATTTCCAGCTGGCAGCCTGGCCACCTCTTTCTAGCTCTGGAAATGAATTGGCTTTGAAATGGAGGCCTGAAGATGCCCTATAACTTTACTCCGGCAGCCATTGTAGCTCTATTCTGATGCCCCATAAGAACACAAAAAGAGGAAGACTTCAGGCGCAGGGTGTTTGGGTCAGACCTTAGTTGTACTCTTACTGAACTTTTGGATCAGAAACCAAAATCTTGTGCTTTTCCTGCAGTTGCTGTACCCAGATGTTTGTTCCTGTACAAAAAAGGCAACCTGGTTTGACCGCAGCATTAGTTAACATTCATAAGTGCTCCTTTAACTGTGCTGTCATCACTCAGAGCGAAGGAAGATATCAGCTCCCTACTTAGAATGCAATCATCCTCGCCAGCTGGAAATGCTAAAGCATCATTCGGCTCGGCTTTCATCTGCTAAACTCTCTCGTGAACTTGTGGCTTTTTTTTTTGTGCACTCGTGTCTCTCGCTGAATCTCAACGTTGTCAGAAAGCACGTGTAAGAAGACGAGAGCAGATCGGGAGACGATCATTTGAACGGAATTGCGTGGATCATATAAATCCTGCATCTGTTCTAGGAAATGGTGACTTCACCACTTTGATGTAAGCATTGATTATCATACAATATGTGCAGAGAGTATGGGGGAAAAAATCATCATATGCAGATACAGTGTGTGGAAAGCTGAACCATTTGCTTCACGAAAAACAAATACCCAAAACCCATAGATTGACTTTAGGTGCTGTGTTCAGTGTTCGGACATTAATCCAATAAAGAGACCACATGTCCACAATCCACCGTCTACAACTTTAAGACAGCTTCACATACTCTCCTACTGCAGCTACTTCCTACGCAGTGACCCAGCCAGTGACCCCGCACTATAACTTGGCCTGTTTCTCTGCTTTTACCCCAATCCTGCGGTCTGCTGCTGCCGCCAGCCCTAATTATTTGGCGTGTGGCTCGCCATGCCCCTAACAGCCTAAAGTGTTGTGGTTTACAGAGCGGGTGCAAAGTGCCTGTGATTTCCAGCACCTAATTAAGCATTTAGGGCCACTTAACTACTGAAAGCCCAGTGGAAAAGCTATAAAAAGCCTGCATTAAAAAGAGCAAGGCCAGGACCAATGAATTACTAACTGCCCTCAGGGGCGCTGCTCTGCTGCACGGTGAAAGATTGCTGCCGGTCGAGGCGGAGCTAGCGCTACAGTTGTTCTACAACGTCTGCTCTCATTCAGTTTTTGTGGTTTGCTTAGTCATGCTCAGACAGGATTTAGCCCCCCCCCCCTCATCCCTCCCCTATGGGACCAATAGACTAAACAAGAACAATATGCAGTTGTGTGAGTCCTGAAAGGCAGCTGAAGTAAGTTAGGTGTTATATGGTTCAGAAATCTCAGCCTTAATAAGCGTCAAATTAAGCTTTAGTGGAGCTAAATGTGCCGATGTCCATTTCAACTGTATCACCAGTGATGCTCACAGTTAAGATGCTGTAGATCAGGTCTGCTAATTTTCATTTTTACAGCTAAGCATCAGAGCTAACTCCAAACTCTAAGCGATGCCAAGAGCTGCTTTGATCTCATTTCTGTGAAAGATGACTGATCCGATGCCTAATGCTGCCTGCATAGTATCCCGTAACTGCTCAGCATGGAAGTTGTTCTTTCCTCATGCTCTATGTTCATATCTTACATTGCCATCTGGGGCCGGACTCCAGCACTTTAAAAGAACATGTATGTTTATCGCCTGCATATCTATTAAATTTTCTTGTTTTGAGTTTGATCTTAAGCTCCATTTTTAAAATGTTGCTCTCTCCGAACAGTGTTGTCAACAAATGCATTACCGTGTAAAACACATGAACTTTTTAACAACATTTTATACTAATTATCTGAGAATATTGATAGTTGGATTGAACTGAAATGAAACAGGACTTATTTTCAGACAAGGAAAAAAGTGTCTGACATATTTTATGCTAATATTATAATAAACAGAAGCCAAACATAAATTACTTACCTCAGTAGCACGTGCATTAGTTTAGTACATGTAGAAATACACAAGCTCTTTACAGAACCAGAGTGTAACTGTATATATAAGTTATTATTGTACATAAACTATGTTTTAATAAAGATGTATGGTGGAAAATTCTTTGTTCAATCTTGGATGTCTGGTCAAAGGATTTTTTCTCTTTTTTTGTGAGAAGCCTTGTTCTAATTTAAACTAAATGCTCAACTTATGGCAGAATAACTAAAATCTTCCATTTATAGCCCTGGTTTGTGCTGCTGTTTGCTTTATATAGTTTGTGCTGGGATTCAAAATGTTAACAACAGTCCAGTAAGGAAGTGTTCACTTAAGAAAGTTGCTGCAATCATGATTAAATTAAGATAAAAATGTAATCAAACAGCAGCATATGCAAAAGGGATTCATTTTGAGCATGGTACATAAACGACACAGATGTCCATCATTGATGTCTGACAATCATTGCCGAGTCTGACGGGGCTCTTTAGCTTGGAAACACCAAATGGAAACTCTTCAAACATTTAATTAAAGGTCATTAAATGTGCCATAATATCCGGATGGTTAGTCAAATTAAAGATGATTTAACTGGAAAAAGGATGTAGGACGAGATTAGAAGCCCAGACTTAAATTCAGTCATGACATTCCCCTCAGATGTTCTTTTATCTCTTCGACCAGCGTGCTTTGTTGGATTTGACTCAACACTTATTTCTCATCAATTCCTGCAGTGGCACCTCTCTGTCATCCAGCTTTCATTCTGTTGGGTGTGTAGCTGTGCCAGGATTCCAAAGGCCTTAGCTAAACGATGAGGTGTGTGTCTGTGCTGGCTGGGGATCTTAAGGTTGCCTCTGAAAAGGTCTGTCAGGCGATGGACAGATATATTGATGCTGCTGTGAGGCATCAAGGCAGCAGCTGGAGGTCCTTCCCTCATCATATTTCAAACACTCCACAATTGCCCACAAGTAGCTCTTCTCATTTGAAAAGCTTCTTTCTCCTGGCACACACACTTTAAGTAGGTACATGCATGTCTTCAGGGTCTCTTTTTTTTGCATCTTAAGAATTTGGTGTGGCTTTTTTTTTTTTTTTTTTTAATGTTTAAACCACAGACTGTCTCTTGAGGGCAAGGCGTGCCAACCAGGAGAGTAATTAAACCTCTGCCAGCTTTATTTAGCTTTATCCTGAACACCTACATGCACACATTAATCCTCCTCAGTCACGCATGCAGTCGTCTCAAACAGCAGAGTGCATGTAGTGTCCAGACCTCAGGGAGGTGTATTTAAAAAAAAACCTTTTTAGATCCTAACGTGTCTTTTTAAAGTGAAGATCTCTTAAGTCATTATTTTCATTGGCCAAAACTGCAGCAGTTTTGCAGCTGTCATATCAAAGTTGCAAACATGAAACTTTTAGCAGCTTTTGTATTTTCCAGCTAAATCAGACGGATGATAAAGTTAGGAAGACTAGCTAATGGTTGTGGAGCTATTCTAATTCATATGTAGGTTTTTACGGTGATAAAAAGGACTGAAATTCCAGCCACTTAAAATCAATCCTGACATTAACAACTGGTCTCCTTCCGAACAATAAAAATGAGCAAACTGAGACGTTTCGGGATGTAATAATTCTAACCAAGCAGAGGACTTCCTCGATTTCAGCCATGATTGACACTTGAACTTTTACAAATCAGGAAAAAAGAATTAAAGGAATGAAAAAAGAAAAAAAAAACAACTTCAAGTTGGAAACTGATGGGATCCAAGCCTGCCTACCATATAAACCCTGACAGCTGGTTCCACTCAACTCTATCACACAATTGCCCATTTACAGCCAGGTATTTTACCAGAGCCTCTATGTGCTTTTTCGCATTACTCGAGCAGCGTATTTATGCATATTGCGGCTGGTGAAAATAATATACATTTGGTGGTCTGCCGCACAGAACTGCTGATTGACTAAACTTTATAGTTCTGCTGAAGTGGAACCGCTGATGTTTCGCTCAGTCAGCCTCCTCCCACTTACCAAATAACATTTTAATAAGGTTTACCCGCCAGACCAGAGAGGGGCGACTGCTTAGGGTAATTTTCTGAATTTTTGGTTGACTGAAAGAGCCCAAACATAAATCAGGGTCAACATATCACATAGTGTGGTGGCGGTGATACAGTCCAGTGTGTAGACTGGCAGTGATAGGCCAATTAGGAAGCACAGAGCAGACACATGCAGATGGCAGGCAGGACACAACTTAAGTCATGAAAGTAAATAAACTGGCTAATGTCATTTCCTGGAGCAGACTAACTAGGCCTCATTAAAATGACTGGCCACAAGGAACATATCAGTTACAAGTAAAGACAAGTTGGTCTTTGAGACCTGAAACATCTCATAGGCAGGGTATGAAAAATACATTTTGAGTACAAAGTTTGAGTGAGAATATGAGCAGTGTAATGTGTATAAATAGCACTGAGTAGGAATTTAAAAATGCTTCAAGAACTGTGTCCTGGGTTTTTTCACTCCTCAATCCACAAAAATGTAAAAATGTCTTATGAAACTATCTGCTATTTTCCTACGTAAGGTTCTTTCTACTATTGGACCTTCTGTCCTGTCAACACAGCTTATACAGGTGCAACCCGTAAAATTAGAATATGCTGGAAAAGTTGTTTTATTCGGGCAATTCAACATAAAAGGTGAAACCAATACATTTTCTGTACAAAGTACAGATGCAAGAGTTTACTTTCAGAAGCCTGACATTTTTGAGTTATTATATTCTAATTATCTGAGTTTTTTTTAATTTGAGGTTTTCTGAAGCTGCAAATCCTAATCAGCAAATTATATACAAATAAAAGCGGAAATGTATTGATTTGCACACTATTTGTCTATATGTGTACATTTAATCTTTGAAGTAAAGTTACAGGTACTAGTCAGAAAGTCAAGAAATGCATGCACTTATTGAGGATATTCTAATTTTCTGAGTAGTCTATGTAACTTTACTTCAATGATTAAGTGTACACATATAAACAAATGCTATACAAATCAATACACTTCCGCTTTTATTTGTTTATAATTTGCTGATGAGGATTTGCAGCTTCAGAAAACCTCAAATTGAAATCAATAAAAAATGGGTTTCAAATACAAAAATCTTGGATCTGTACTTATTAAATAAAATGTATTGGTTTCACCTTTTATGTTGAATTGCCTGAATAAAACAACTTTTCCAGCATATTCTAATTTTACGGGTAGCACCTGTAGTACCTCTGGTGTGGTTCCTGGGACTTTTATAAATTACATTACACAGCACTGATTAAAAAACAACTATCCTCAGCCTTCAATTCTTTTTTTGTAAAAAGCAGGGTAACATCAATTACCTGCAGGTTTGTGATCACTGCTCCCCTTTGGGCTCTGTTATGAGGAAACATGGAATCTGCTTGTATTGTTGTGCAGATGAATGTCAGATATATGTACCCCCACAACAAACTAACACAAGACCCCTTAAAATCCTTTTTTGTGTATTTTACTTGCATCAAACTGGGAAAGTCATTTTATTTCCAAAGTTGTAATGTGAAGAAACACAAGTTATTTTGTTTGTTTCAAGTAGCACCAGTGTTGGCCCTCCATTCCAACCTTGGCTCTGTGGAGCCCTATATCAAAAGTACTGCTAAACTGGATTTAAAACTGGAAAATAACATCAGCTCTGTCCAAAATGCTGCTGCTCATCTGTTAACTGGAACAAAGGGAGGTGAGCACATTCCCCCGACTGTGCGCCCGTCATCAGTTCGCTGTGCAGTAAAGAATTGTTTAAGTTTTCCTTCCAGTTTATAAATATCTAAATGGCCTTCTTCCACTCCACCAGCTGTTTCTCTGTCTCAGAGGAAACATCGTCTTTGAACATCAGACAGGTTTTTCTCTTACTGTTTTTGAAGTAAATATAAAAGCTCACTTGTTAAGGGTTTTTTCTACTAGGTGACTGTGTTTTAATCCGTGAGTACATGTCTGAAAGTGCATATGTGTGTGTGTGTGAATAGGTAAACGTGAATGTGCATGTATATCGCCATGCTTGTCTAATATAGGTATTTTTCAGACTGTGCAGCACTTCTTAAAGAAGGAAATATAGCAATTTGCCATAAAACGTTGATACTGTAAAGCAATAAATAGGCACACTAAACAGCAAAATGGCATGACAAACTTTTTATAGCTCATTTAAGAAATCTTCATACATAAAATTGGATTGGCCCATCACATGAAGAGGAATATTGGACAATTTAATTTTGTGGATAGGCTGGGGTTTAAACCAGCAACTTTTCAATAAGAGGACAACCAATCAGCACCTAAGCCAGGGTTTCCAACTGCTGTCCCGCAGGTTTTAGACGTTTTTCTGCTCCAACACACCCGATTCAGATCAAATGGCTCTCCTGGAAAGCTTGTTTTCAGTTGCGGCCCAAACGTGTTGATCCACTAATAAAACTCAGGTTTGCTGGAGCAGGAAAAATCCAAAACATGGAGGACAGATACCCTCAGTGACAGAGGGAAGCCAGGCCATCCTCAGGGACAAGTAGAGGTAAAGATGGGCATAGAAATGATTTTAGTACAGTAGAGATCAGACAATGCTTGTCAGTGGCCACAGATGGGTGCAGCGGTGACTACACCACAGGTAATTACTGCAAAATAGTCTACATGTGTGCTGTTTTCTTGTCTGCGCCTTTTAGGCAGTTAATTATCCCAAAAACTGTTCTAGCAGCCATCCAACAAAGCCAGTGCTGCCATTTTAAAGCTTAGAGGCTTCTCACAGTTCCAAGCAACATATGGCTCAAACAAAAGGACCAGTACCAAACAGCGTCCATTACTGTTAGCAAAGGACAGAATTATTTTCAGGTCATCTTTAAGGTCTTAGATTGGGATTAAATGTATGAGGGACATCAGTCAATGAACATTGTTAAGCTACAGTATTATACTTACTACGACATATGGGGCATCAGAAAAGGAAATAGTGAAATTCATGGGCTGCATGTGTTTACCACTCAGCGTAATATTTTCAAAATGCTGCTCTGCCAAAGGAGCAGATGCTTTGCTGGAAGCTTGTTCTGACGAGTGGCCTCACACTAGTCACTTTTTGCTTCAGTACCGTCTGCAATTAATAAAGTACTTTCTAGTTTATTTCACCGCAAAACCCCCCACTTGCAGGCATATGTGAAGAACATTTTCCTGTTCTACGCAGTAAGCCCAGTTCACACTTACACACATCACTGAGTGAGGTTCGGCTTTAGGCTCATGCGAGTTGATCTGTGGACAGGAGGAGCCGTGGATCACACCAACCGTTTGATTGGAAGATCATTTCTTCATCCTGAACCACAGCTGTACAATTTGTCCTTTAAGCATAGAGTTGACATGCTGCCTTGGAGAAGAGGCAAATGATGATAACATAATGATCTTGTCATAATCAGCCACACATTGCCTGCCTTTAAAATAACACACCACTTCTAAATAATAACTTTAACTGCCTCTGCAGATAGTTTGCTGTGCTTCTCACCATCTGTCAAGAGGGGCAAACTCATGCATAAATATCTGCTGGACTTGTGCACTCATAAGTGTTTCACTTGTTGCCTTATACATTTTCCAAGCTTTCCTATGAAACCTGACATTTCGTTTTGATTTCCTCCAGTGGCATCAGAAGAATCAGCAAAAGCTTCTTTATTTCAAATCTAATCAACGCTTGTTCTTTGCATTTGGTGAAGCTCCGAAATCAAATAAGCCAAGAATTAAAAGCAGGCTGAGACAATATCTATCAAATTAACTTTGTGGGATGGACGGCGATTTTTCCTATTCCATCCTAATCCAGCAATTTAGACCCACCCCTGTATATATTAAGATCATACCACATATTTACAGCAGTGCAATTTTTCTTAAACGGGCATTAAACTGAAATGTTTTCCAGCCCTTGTATTTATAAATAGAACTTGAAGCATTCTTCTTCCAAATATTTTGGTGCCTGCCACAAAACAGAAGTGGCTATAAACCAAAGTTATTTGGGGGTAACAAGATTCTTTATCATTAAATTGGTTAAAATAAGATGCAGCTTTGCAGCTATGGGCAGCGTGATCAAAAGGAGCATAAAAAACGTCTTTAAATTGATCTACAGTAAATAAAGTAAGTGCACTGTAGTGGTTCTTTTCTTAATTATTGTGCAACACTATAAACTAAAAAACACAGCAAACACAGCAAGGTCTCATTTTCTTCCCACGCAACTTTTTGCTTGCAGTTTCCAAGTGTTTGCCTTCACTCAAGCAATGCCTGAAAGTCAAATCTTTTAAACAGGTTTAATGTACTTTGGCTAAACTTTTTATTTTTTGTCTTTTTTCCCCACAAACAGATTGTTAGACTCCAGATTATCTTTGTTCCATTACTTCAAAATCAAGTAAACAAAACACAAAAAACATGTGAAGGAAACAGTTAAATGTGAAATGAATTCATAAAACTGTTGGTCCTAATATCTAACAGTAAACGTCTTATTAACAAAATAAAGCCATTTTTCAATAATCCCAATCATTCTTTCATATTTGAAGTTCAGCTTTGCTCTTGCAGCGTATGCAGGAATCATGCGCAACTACAGTACTCCCCTCGGTTCATACTGGTGAAGTCCTGGTTCGTTAGAGTGCAGGAACACATTACACCAGTTTTAAAATCGCTGCATTGGCTCCCTGTGCGTTTCAGGCTTTTTAAAAAAAAATTTATTATTCAGATCCCCATTAGCTTCCACCGCAGTGGTTGCTAATCTTCCTCTGGTCAACATAAAAACAATAAACAATATACAAACATGAAACATACATTCATACAATCAATCTATGTTACAAGGTTTTAAAATATAAAATCCCTAGAGAAAAGTTACAGTATCCGGTTTACAAAAAACATTAATATATTGAACATGGAGATGAAATCCCATTGTGTAGATCCAACATCAGTCTCAGTGATTTTTTAAAACTATTTTTACCCTAAGTGCTTTTTATTTTAATCGGTAAGGAATTCCAATGACTAAGGCTTCTATAGAGGACTGTCTTATTCATTTGATTTGTTTTAGGTTGTGGGAGGTCGAAGCTGTCTAGTTTTATGACTA
>JAVQJG010022710.1:0-14772 GCA_036024015.1 Craterocephalus amniculus
TTTTTTCTAACTTGTTTGGCTAAAAAGAGAGAAATGTTATGTTATAGAACTTTACTAAAGCTGATGTAAGTAGCTACAACATTCAGCCTAAATAAATAAGAAGCTAAATAACATTTTCCTACCTGGATTATCACTGATCTTACAAACAAATTCTTTTAAGATACTATATGTTTACAAAAATTGAGACAGAAGTGCAGTGATGCTGCTGCCTTCACTGGATTTTGCTCCTGCTCGGCAGTTTGATGAAACAGGTGTTTTCTCTACATCAACCATCTCCCTCATTAACACTGTGTTATAGTCTGGATTTGGCCTGGAAGGCTCCAAATCTGGCAAAATGTTTAAAGCCAAGTGTCACTGAGTCCGTGGGATTCGTGCCCGCTGTCTTTTGGGTTGTTCGTCCACCCCTGAATGTGCCCCTCTGAAAAATCACTGGCCCCAGCCTAGAACTGCCACTGATTAAGACTGTCTCAGTAGCTTCTGTGTCTTAATGACAACCCCAGAATGACTATGTAATGATGAGATCAATATTGATGGAAACCATAACGTGTTTCAGGACTTCTTGCCCACTTTCTTTGTTAGTTTGTTTTTTAGGTATATGATCTGATCTAACACTCGCCTTCCCTGTGCAGCCATGGCAGACTTCCATGTCCAACCAGAGTCGGTGCATGTTGAAGAATCTGGAGTGGCTCGATTCCAGTGTCAGATCCACGGACTGCCAGAGCCAGCCATCAGCTGGGAAAAAGACAACTTTCCGGTGGACACTAAGGATGAGAGGTTTGTCCAGTCTACCACATGACCTGAAACCCCTTTTAAAAGTAGCATCTTTTTTTAAGTGTGTTGTGTCTCTTTCTCTTCCTGTATAGGTACACTCTGCTGCCTACAGGTGTTCTGCAGATCACAGGAGTGCGTGAGGAAGACAGTGGAAAGTTCTGCTGTGTGGCCCATAATAGTGCAGGCGTGAAACACAGCACCGAGGCTCTCCTTACTGTTTCAGGTTGTTGTATTTTTTTATGAATTTCACATTCACATAAAGCAGTCATATTGTTAGTGTGTGTGGCAAACATGCACATTTTTATGTATTCAATAAACTTCTTTGTTCTATCACTGTGTTTTTTTTAACCAAGTAACCGTTTCAGACTATTGGGAGTTGTATTTACTGTATAGACACTTCATTATCGTGAAAGCTAATAAAAACAACGCTCTGACTCTAGCCAGGACATTTTTTACGGCATAATAAATGGAATGATTGCTCTCACAGAACATAATGCACCATTTGTTTATCAGTGTACATAGTTTGGATGTGATGAGATGTGTGTGTCATACTTTTTTTGCACTATTACATTTATCGTTTTAAATTGAACACATCATTTTTGCCACAGTTGTGTATTTGTTTTTGCCTGTAATTTAGTAAAAATAGACATAAAAATGTCTTCTTATAGGCTACAAGACACTTCATACTTCTATTATGTGAAATCAAGTTTGAGTTATATAGATATTGCAAAAAACAACAAAAAAGGTTTAGAAAAAGATTAAAACCAAATTGTAAACAGTTGTTTTTCCTCTTTTGGTGTAATACATTATGGTGTATATTTGCTGGCTGTATTTTTTCTCACACTGTGCTCACTGTACATTGTGAGTCACTCTGAATACATTATATGTTATGCACAAAATCTTAATTTACATTCTGACAGCACAACAAGCTAGCAAGTTCACAATTTAATCCACTATACAATAAGTAGTGTAAGTAATGAGTGGTTTTAGAAACAGCCACTGTATTCCTCATTGTTTTATGGGCCTTGGATATTCCCAGGACTTCTTTAAGCCATTGTCCTGCTGCCTGATCTTACAGATGCAGAATAGACCTACTGAGTCAGTGCATTCTGGACAAACCAAATTAAAGGATGCTATCCGTCATGCTCGTTCCCATCTGAAATACCTCTCTTCCTTTCTCTCGCAGGCTCTCAGTCATCTGTTTACAAAGAGCCTGTAATCCTGGTTGGCCCAGAAAACCTGACCCTCACTGTTCACCAGACCGCCATATTGGAGTGTGTTGCCACGGGATACCCTCGGCCCATTGTGTCTTGGAGCAGACTAGGTGAGAAAAATTCCTAATCAGAGGACAGAAAGGTCCCAGAGGCTGGATGTACAGTACACTCTGCTGTTTTTAATTTTGTCCATCTATATGTGTGTTTGAGAAATTATGCACCGTTGTGGCAAAGTGCAATCACAGTGTGTATTCAAGCTTTTGAAATCTGACGGCAGTGTCCTCATGTGTTTGTGCCTTTCTCAAAACATGGGTTTGATCTTTTCTACACTGTGTAATGCAACATGTATACACTGAATGCATTTCATAGAGTTCACCTCGTGTACATACATGAGTCAGTGGGATTGGACATTAAGCCCGAGGGCTAAACATTATGCTCGACTCTGTGCTGATAAATACACGCTTCATCTCCTCATGACGTTTAACATCTTTGGAAGCACCGGAGAGCCTCTTAGTGATTGCCACAAGGTACGGAGACAGATACAATTAGCTTCTCCTCCCTGCACGGCCATTTTTTTCTTGACTATCACTCAAAGTCTGTCGTTAACAATTTTTCAATCCACCATCTGTTTTTTTTTTGTTGTTTTTTTTCCACCTATATCTTCCAATCTGATTTGCTTCTCCAAATGTAAATTGCTGCCCCTCCCAAACAGTCAGGCATAATCAGATTGAGGGTATTGCCTTACAGAACACTGGCAGAATGAAATGCTAACACGATGGGATTTGTGTGTATTAGATTACGGCAGGGAGGTTGGAATAAGCCGCATAATGAAGCCGATAGTTTCACATCAGTCACTCCTTAATGCCAGAGTTAGTTTGTTGCTATTCATTGAACAGCACCAAAGCCTGCTAGCTTGTGCTCTTTCTTTTCTGACACTAAATTAATTAGCGGCTGGCAGAGAGAAACCGATGGAAGTGGGTGTGGGGTATAGAGAGAAAGAAAGCAATACTCGTGTTAGAAAAAAGAAGGAAAAGTGCTTCTGTTCAGACGAAGGTCCACTGGACGCTTACCTCTTAATACACTTTCTTTATATTTAAAGAAATGCAAATAAAGCAATTCACAAGCAAGCTGAGGTGATATGCTTGATCTCAAGGACAAGTCATGATTGATTACACATATTGTCTCTGTAATGCAATGATAACAAAATTGCATATTGACTACCCGAAGCAACATTTTTCACAAGGACTGTAGAGCTCATATCACTGTTAGATCTTTGTGTACTGGCTGTCAGGGAAAATTTAAACAAAGTATTTATCATGTTAATAGCTAGTTTGAGCTGTGATACTTTATGTATCTATTTTTTAAAACTTCAATTTTTGCACTGATTTAATACAACTGATCAACACTTCAAACACACAATACAAATCCTTGATTATAATTTACTAAATAGTTTACAGCTACATCAGAAATGCATCTAATATATCTTCCAAACATCACATCTGTACAATTTATCTGAAAAAAAACTTATATCTTATAGAAACAAAAATCCTGAAAGGAAATAAAAGCATTAAAAATATCCTTTTTACATGGATCCATATTGTGTCATTTCTGTGAGAACCTGCTTTTCATTTAAATCATAAGTGGCTCATACGTTGCAGACCATATGGTTCTCTCTGACTGGTGCACCTGCCCTCTGCATGAGTCCAGCATGGTGCCCATCTCCCTGCCTCCCCGCCTGGCCTTTTTACGCATCAAATTTGGCCATGCAGGCTTCCAGGCTGCATCATAGATGCGATTAGAATGCCCCCTTGGCCCCACAGCTAATATCGGAGGCAGATTGGAGTCATTGTTGGGTTTGACACAACAGATAGCCCAGACAGGAAAGTGCGAGCTTATCATGTAATTACAGCAAGAGCAGAGAGCAGACAGCGACGGGTTGTGTACACAGATAGAAGATTAGAAGTTGGAGTTGGAGTTTCTGGTCCCGAGTGGCGGTTAAAATATCTCAAGCCTTAAGAAACAAGTGTTTCTAAAAGAAAATCTATACAAAAGCATCAAGAAAAACATCTCTGGTCAGATCTTATGTGAACATTCACAAAGGTGAAGTATTAAAAAAGCACTATTATTCAGAAAACCTAATAGTTATTTCTAAAGATGAATTATACCTGCTGGCATTTTAGTGAGAGGAATCAAATTAATCAATGAAAGAAAAAACTTAGCTTATGCTCCTCTTTAACAGCAAACACTAACTCAATGACCTTCCTGTTTGTGCGTGTTGCTCTGGCAGCTTCATCCCATTATAATTTTGTGCATCATGCTCTGTGAGGTCTGCATCCTTGAGGGGAAGAAATAGCACTGCTTTTGTCGGCTAGTGGCTGTAAACTTGCATCATATTTAGCCTTTTTTCTTGTGATATAAACCTACTCCAATCCTTTCTGTAACCCCCCCACCTACACACACACCTGTTAATCCCAAATGTGGGTGTATGCCATCTATATGCACACCTGGTCCTTTTTTCACTGCCCTATATAAATTCTTTCACATCCCTGTCAAACGCTCTTTTCTCTCCCTTTCTGATAAGACGGTCGGCCCATCGGAGTGGAGGGAATTCAGGTACTTGGCACAGGGAACCTGATGATCTCAGATGTTGGTGTGCAGCACTCAGGGGTGTATGTGTGTGCTGCTAACAAACCAGGGACTCGTGTCAGGAGGACAGCTCAAGGACGACTTGTAGTCCAAGGTGAGTGTGAATTTAAGGGAACATGCCCTTTTTTTCCTGTTTATTCTTTGAAAGATGTGGCAAGGGGAAAAAATAGTCAGCTTTGGTAAGCTGATAAAAATAAAGCTGAACACTCTGTAGGTGGAGCGAACAGGCAGCATGATTACCGCAACATTCAGAGAAGCATATCTGCCATGAGCTGAAGGAGTGTCTGCCAGAGCTTTGCTTCTTCCATGTGCCACAAGTGTGCTTTATGTGGGTGGTCTTTAAATTAACTTCCTAAGTCTGACCTGTGGGTGGTGTAGATTGTTCATACTTTAGGTGTTTTCATAAATTTCATCCAAAGGAAAAACAAAGCATCTCTTGCTTTTTAGACCAATTTTCTACCTGCTTGTTATGCTTAAACCTGGTTGTTTGTGGCACACCAGGTACATCAGGTGCATTTCTTAACATCCCTGCTTGGTATTTTAGTTGTAGAATTCACTCCTAAAGCAGAAACGTTAGAGCAACAGAAGACTGAGTAGACACAGCATAGGAAAATCAATTGCAGAATGATACAAATCCTCAGTAATGGTGCTCAGGCAAAGCAGAAAACATACATTACAAAATTAATTCACAAGCATTTCCCCTCAAACCATTAATGTTGGCCAACTATAGCTTAGAACAAATCGAATCTACAGCATGACATGAAGAAGTAGCAATTCTCCTTTTTTTTCTTTTTGCCACCATATTGGGTTTAAAATGAACTGAGATGTGATTGAAGTGCAGACTCTCAGGTTTAATTCAAGGGGTTGAAAAAAAGTCCTTTGAAGCATTGCAGCCATTTCTCTTGTGAAATCTCCTCATTCCAGGGGCTCAAAGTAATTGGACAGACAATATTTCTGTAAATAAAATGTTTATTTTTAAAATGTTGCCTAGAATCTGTTGCAGGCAATGACAGCCTGAAGTCTGAACCCATGGACGTCACCGAACACTTTGCTCCTCTGTGATCCTTTGCCAGACATGTACTGCAGTTGTCTTCCGTTGATGCCTGTTTGTGTGTCTTAAGCAAGTGAAATGTTTTTTTGGTAAAGTCAGTAGACTTTCTGTTCTTGAGGCTGATTAATGGTTTGCACCTTGTGGTGAACCCTCTGTATCTGCTGTCATGAAGTCTTGCTTTTCTTGATAAACCTGCTTCCCTGGGGTATGATACTCACCTGGGTGGATGTTGCAAGTGTTTTTCATCCCTATGGAAAGGATTCTGCAAACATCCATGTCTGTTGTCTTCAATAGACATCCAGGTCTTTTTGTGTTTTCCAGCTTATCAGTGTCTTCACTGTCTCTCAGAATGTGCCAAATTGTTGGTTTTGTCACTCCTATTTCTGTTATCTCTGATGGATTTCTCCTTTATTCCAGCCTCAGGATGGTCTGCTTCACATCCAATGAGACCTACTTTGAATGCTGATTAGGTTCTATGGCTGAGTTTAATTTTAGAAGGCTATTCCAGTTTTCCTGTGTGGCTGACATATGGTTCTTGTTGTGAGCATTATTTTTTTCCACTGCAATATATTCTGATATTAGGTCAGTTCAGTGAGTGATGTGACATGAGATCCTTGACTTCCAGTTCTGAATGCTACGGGAAATGAGTAAAAGACATTTTAATTGGATGGGATGTGTAATTTGGAATTATGGCCAAGAGGAAGGAGTGGTGCTGATGCTGGGACTCTGCAGCTCAGGATGATGGAGAGTGCTTCACTAATTTTGATCCATAGAGACTGAATGGGCTGACAGAGCCAACTGGTGTGGAAGTTGTCTGTCTGTCCTAATGTACATTATGAACAGATGCCTGTGCTGGCCAGTCCCATTTTGATCATTTTACTTTGTGTGACACGAGTTCGGAGAATAACTGTATAAGCTGTAAGTTTGTGCTAGATGTCATGGAGACAGTGTTTTTAGTGGTGGTAAAGGTCTGGATCCGTTTGAGTAGGCACTGAAGTTGATTTGGAAAGACGTACTGATGAAAGTTTGGGGCGTCAAGTTCCGTGTGTTAACAACTATGTTGTTAATTAATTAAGTTTTTTGAATCAGTGATCTGCAGGTGCAGAGGGAATCATAGAAAACAGGTTACTAATCTGTGGTGAAGTAAAGTAGTTATGAAAGTCTGCCTAGAGGCAAGCTGTTGTTTGCATTTTGTCACATTTATGAAAGCATGTGTGACATCTTTTCTAGTAAATGTTTTTTTATGATTGCAAGAGTACAGATTGTTTTTGTCGGGCAAAGACTTTGAGACCAGGGTGCCATGAACTACATACTGTAATCATGGCCATAGATATAGGCATAAAATAATAATTCTACAGATATAAATGTCATAAACAAACCAGAGGATGTGACTTTCTGGAGCTGTATTCATAAATTTTCAGCAAAGAGTTGCTCTTAGTGATGAAATTCCAGTATTTTGGGCATTTGCCATATAAAATTAAAGAGTAAATCATGGTAAGAAATAAACTATTCATGAAGCATCTTAACCATTAAAAGATCTCCTCAGGTGATAAATCATTAAAAGGAGGCAGGGGGACTTTTCAGAGGCATAAGATATTTTTAAGCAGTAGAAAAAGGAAATATAAAGAGAAATGTGCTCGAGACAATTGATAGTAATAAGCTGATACTACGGATCAAATGTTTGTCAGTCAGTAAATCTTCATGTTATGCTTTTTTGAGTAAAATTTAAGTAAAAGTCAAACATGTCAGTGGCTTGCAAAGCAATGAGCAATATGATGACACCAAATTGCTGGCATGTGGGTGATGAATCTGTTGTATGGTTATCAGAATACCTGCTTTTCTCTGTACAAGGTCATCTTGACAAGTTCTTTAGTATGAGGGTGTTTTCATAAGCCTTTATGTGACACATATGCCCACTCTTTTCTTCTTTTAAAGAAAGAAGGCTTTCTTACCATCATAATTGTTACAATCTCTCAGTTCGGTCTCACTGGACAAGCATTCACAGACATAATCGATGAAATGAGCTAGACACCAGTTAAAACTGCCCAGTCTCACTAGGAAACATCTAACATGTATGTTTGTCCACATTCCCAAAATATAGTAGTTTCACATACTGTACCATGGTTAAAAATGATAAACACACATTGTGCGCCTAAGCACATTTTGTGTATGAAACTGTGGCAAACTTACCAATTAATATCTGAATCAAACTAAATTAAAATGTATCATTTTCTACCATGTACGATGAATCAATCAACAGGCTGCAAACAAAGAGGAGATTTCTGGAAATCCAGTTTATAAAATAAGTAAAATCTTTGAAAACATGTGTACAGGCACTTATGGGACGAGGTTGCAACTACAAGTGAAAGCAAATTAGAAAAGTCAGGAATTGCATGTGCAAACAGAGGAAGAAAACATCATGGAAAACACAGACCTCAAATTTAAGTCTCAAACTAGCCATTTTAGTGGCCTATATGGAAGGGAAATCAAAGGAAAGAGAATTTTCTGAAAATTTCTCTGTGGTTTACCCACTATTTAGTTGCAGGGGATGCTTTGTTGTGGAAGTCAATATTAATTGAGATACAGTATGCAGGATATCAAATATGTTAGGCTAACTAAATCTAAATAATACTGTGATCTGTGTTCCTACTCAGATATTTACAGACCATTTTATCAATGTCTTTGATTGTTCGTACATTCTTTTTCGCTTTTCTCACATTTTGTTCTTGCTATCCTCTTTGTTTTTAGTGTTCATATGTGTATTTCTGTCATGTGTTTTACCTGTTGTGCAGCACTTTGGTCAGCGATGTGGTGTTTTTTGAAGTGAATAAAAAAATGGTATGGTTGTAACATGAAGGACAGTCACATAATTTATTTGCATTTTGTTCAATGACAGACATTATTCATTCAGCTGAAACCAGCATCAAGGCCAATTTTATATCGTATTAGAAGTTCTGAAAGGAAAAAATCCTTAGAAAACAGTTCAAGTGTGTCTTAATATATTTTCTTATCGAGTCTTTACAGTTTTGTGAGCATTACCTTGAAAATGTTTGACAATAGCTTGGAAAGATGGATGGTTTTGTCCAAAACGATGAAGCCAGGCGTGGGTCACCTGATTCATTAATTGTCACCAAGCAGGAAGCAGCCTGCATCTGCCTTGCTCACATATTGATCAAATAGGCCACACTTTGCTTCAGCCCATAGTGTTATTGATCCCAATCAATATTTCATTTCATCAGCCTGTCAACTCCAAGACACCCCTTACCCAAGCAGGAACAAAGACAGAACGCCATAGATGTTAATTGTATGTCAGCGTCTTTGGTTTTTGCTATTGATTTGTGGAAACAAAGGTGTACCGGTAACTCCAGATGTGTCTTAGGTTTGCATCAGTATGACAAAATTATGTGTTACTGCATGTCCTTGAGGAATTTGTCCATTAGCTTTGGGAAGCCACTTGATACCTCTGTGAATAGGAGTTCCAATTCATAAATCAGCTCTCCATACAGATCAGAGAGGGAGTCCAGCCATCACAAACCTCAATCTAGAATTATGCAGAAAAGAGCACTAACATTATCAACACCTAACAATTAGGCTTCAAAGAAAAATAAGTGAGGTTAATGCTAAAGTCATTTGGGTTATCAAAAGCGTAAGATAAAAACAAAGATAGAAGGAAGAGTCAAACTAAAAGAGACAAAAGGAAAATGCAAGGCAGATGGCTGGTGCTGATGGACTGACCCACAACCTTACAGGCACAAATCAGTATCACCCTCAGCTGCTTCTGATCTTCTTGTGTCAGCCTAGGAAAGAGGGTGAAAGAAAAAAACAGCTAGAGAAGGAGAAGTGGACAAGGATGCTTGGAAAAGGGGAGATAAATAGAAGAACCATCTCATGCCATCAGCTTACTCCTTCATTCAAGTGCCTAAGGGCCCCTCTGCTTTTCAGATGGAGAAATGAACAAGAGTCCAAGAAGCTTACTGTATGTGTATTAGGGTGGGAACAAGAAGAACAACAGAAATGGGAAAAAACAAACTGGAACTCACCCTGACGAAGGACAAAATAACAGAAACACCAGACAAAATTACCTCCAGCCAGTTGCTGGTGCAAGTGAAAACTATGGTTAACAGTGTTACGTGATAGCAAAAAGGTTCCTGGTTCAAATCTCAGTTAGAGCATTTATGTGTGGAGTTTACTACATGCGTGCCAAGGTTAACTTTCTGCATTTCAATGTCCTCCCATTGTCTGAAAACATGCATGTTAGGTGGTGGTTATAAACTAAATTGGAGTCAGCGTGTCCAGAAAAGTGGATTGATTCTTCTCTTCCTGACAGCAAACAGACATTTCAGTTTATTAAAAGACAAAAAACATTCACTGCAAAATAATGGCTATTTCACCCAATATTTACTAATATACCTCCAAAAGTATCTGTAACTAATGTGAAGGCCCTTGGCCAGATAAATTTAATTTATCATTTTTAAAAATATTACTCTGTTTGCTACCTTTAAAGATCAAGTGGGCACTATGAGTGAACTGAACATGTCAAGCCTTGACTCCAGCAAAGTCAGACTGAAACAAGTAACCCTCAGTGTAGAAAGTGGACAATAGGGAGACATATAAATGAAAGCTGTATTCATAAAATTAAACATATGACAGCAGGTTTAGTGCTGCAGTGAGTAGTTTTATTGATAGCTAAACTGCTAACTAACCTATTTTAAAAAGGCTCTATTAATGGAGAAATGTCTTCATTTGCACAAAATAACAGTAGCAGTTGAAAATATAATTTACACTTTGAACAAGACGTTATTTCTTCATAGGAAAAAAAAATTAACTTGTGATTGAAATAATAAGTAAATAGTTTTAGATTAAGTGTTATAACTACCCATCTGTCAAATCCAAATGAACAGAAAGTCGTGTAAATCCAATTTAAAACAACTTCACAACACACATTTGAACATCAAAGATAACATGGAGATTTATCTGACTGGCTGTTGCTAATAAAAAGAAATAGAGAAAGAAATGATCGTGTATCCAAGATCTTTTTTCAACGTGCTCTGGTGATTGGTCGTATAATTACCATAACATTTTCTAAGTTCATTTGTACGTAAATTATTTAGGCTATCAAGTAGCTGATATTACTGCTGGGAAAATAATGAATGCAGAAGAGATGCTACAAAGGCAAATGCACCAATCAAGGATTTCATTCTATCAGATGTAAATAAAATTATTTAAATAACTGACCAAAGATGAAAGCTTGTTCCACTGAACATCAACTGACTTAAAAAAACAACTCAAGCCTTTTATTTGCAGTATTAAAGTATATTAGATACAAGAAACTGACCTTGTTTCATCTTGCTTTCATCCTTCCACTTCCTGTCTTATGTGAAAAGCGTTTAAAAAGCAATATAGCATTTTTATGATTACTAATTAGGTGTGAAATAAAAATATAGATTGCTAAATGCCATTTAAAATTCAATAATTAATTCATGCAAAAGGAATTCAAACTCCAAACTACTTTGTAATTATTCATTTAAATTGAAATATTAAAAAAGAATTGCAAATTTTATAAAATACTCGAGGAGTAGCTGTGATTGGTTTAAAATTATGTAACTTGGTATTCACTGTTCAATGCCACAAAGTGTTGCACAATAGTTCAATGGAGAGGGTATAAACCAGGAAGGAAATTCAATTGCAATTAATTATTCAACATAGGAAATGTTGTTTTGCTTTTTCAAAGACCCTCCTGGTCCTCCGTACCCTCCTACCTCCTTTCCACTCTCTTTTTATTTACCTGTTTGTGAATCGATCTTGTGTCTCTCATAATCATGGTAATTGACCCTGGCCTGAATTATAGATTTACTCCAGTATTTACAACTTCCACCTTATCCCTAGGCTCTCATATTTTTTTCACCCTAATTCTCGCTTCAGCTGTTTTTGTTTTGAGACCTCATGACCTTGCCAACCATTTTAGCCCCAATCCAGCATTAAATTTGTTTGATGAAGTGAAGTGGACTTATCAAATTCTATATGTTCACTTTCAGCTCCAGCGGAGTTTATTCAGCCTCCACAGTCCATTGCCCGACCCATTGGCACCACTGCCATCTTCACTTGCCAAGCCCGTGGTGAGCCTGAGCCGCAGCTCACCTGGCTGAAGAACGGTCAGGTTCTGGAGCCTGGGGGACACGTCAAGCTCAGGAATAACAACAGGTAAGAAAAGCTGTTTCCCTTCATTCATGAGTTCCTTTGTTCAGACATATAATATAAATGCTGTAAGTGCAACAGAAGCACACTGTAAATTTCACAAACTTTTATTGCTGGAAACGTGCTCCAGCAAAATGATGTCATCATTTTATGTGCCCAGTATCTATAGCTCATGTGTGCATGAAAACCAATTTGTCCAATGTCCTTGTTTTCTAAAAAAAACTACGAAGAATTTGGTGAAAAATAAATTTCCTAAAAGCTTATAAGCATATTGATGATACTGTACTGTCAGTGTAATGTTTCCAGTCTGCAGTAGTGCCTGACACTTTGAAAATTAGCCAGGTGACATAAAATGTAATCAACAGTGTGTATTTGAAGCTGTGTGGCTTCGCTACACCTGCAAAGTTTTAAATGGGTCTGCAACAAAGACAACTGAAAAAAATAAACTGGATGTTGAATTTGGAAAGAGGCGGTGTGAAGAAGTGTGTCTCCTCATTCATCTTTCCACTTTGTCTTTGTAAACAATCAAAGATGCAGACCTTTGGATTAGTTTACCATTGTCATCATGTCCTTGTAGTTTGTGTGTTGCAGAAGTGGGCGCTTGCTTGGTGTTTACCAATAAACATTCTTTTCCAAAGTAGTTGATTTTACAACAGTTAGACAAACAACCCAATAAGCAAAGTAGCATTACAATGTCCCTCTCAAAGAGGTTTTTCAACCTTCCCAGTCCTCGATAATCCAGAGAAGGCAAATACACAGATAAATATTGTATCGTTTCTAGAAATCATACACAATCTTTTCAAGAGATATTCAATTATTTGTGTTGTGTCAGTGTCAGCTTGAGCCTTCATGGGTCCCAGGGTAGAATTTCATTTGGACCCCCCTGTAGACCACCTCAGTAATCCCCAGTGCCTGACTTTTGCTGGTGCTTGATCATTTCATGTACTGAAGACATGACAATTACTTAATTTTAAAATTTCGAACAGAGGCATAGAAGTGTCTTACAATTTAGCTTGAAACTGTAACCAACTTGCTACCTGCACGAGTGAAAATAAAAAATGACGCTCTGATGCACTGCAAAAACCTACAGTACGCATGCACCACATGACAGAGGTAGCAGGAATTACTAGAATTATTTACATGCCAACTGCAACCATGATTATCTACATGAACTGTTCCAAATAGATTTTTTTTTTTGTTGTGAATTTCCATTTTACTGTATGTCTTGTTTTATCAAGATAACTTGATGTTTAGGTTATGTGGGCATTGTAATTGTACCTAAGAGTGAGCGTGAATTGTTGTTTGTGTCTCTGCTTTAACCCTATGATAGACTGGTAATGTGTCTAGGGTGAACCCTCCCTCTTGCCTAATCATTGCTGCGATAGGCTCCAGCTTCTATGTGACCCTAAACCGGAATAAAAGATAAAGAAGATGATTGAATGAATAAATGAATGAATGAATGAATGAATGAATGAATATCTTGACATTTCAATAGGAAGGACCCATGGTAGCGTGAGGTCTCCTGTGGGCATTTAGTTTGCTTAAACCTCTGTCTGTCGCATGTGGCAAGGAGATAAGGAGAATCACATTTTCCCCACAATGATTGGTTTTTTTGGCCACATTTTAAGAAATTTCTAAAAAAGTCCTCTGAAAATTGATCAAAGCTTTATTTGTTTTAATGCTGCCTCTTAAACAGAGTTCTAGATCAACGTATGTAAAAAGAAACACCTTTGATCTTGGCTGAAGAGGCAGAAGACCTTCACCTTTATGAAACTCAGCATCTCAGCAAAAGTTTGGTCTATTTCTGACTGAACTTTAGTCCACAGAAATGATCAACCCATGAGAAACTATGAAAATGCAGTTTTCTCCTACAAACAGAAAGCAGGACTCATCTAATAAAAGTAATATGGAGGTTAGTAGAAATCAGTAATCCCTTAATCTCATCTTGAGCATTATTAATTGCTCTCAAATGTTATCTCTTATGACAGAACCAGCTCTATATGCTCTCAACACTACACTGTTGCACTAGTTTAGTATTTTCTAATACATTTTGTCCTATTACTCTAATGTTATGGAGACTATGTGACTAATTCACAAAAATTTATAATTTTCAAAATCACTGATGGCATTTTATGGCTGTTTGCCTTTTGTTCTACTTTTTTTTCTGTAAATAGTTTTAAGGGTATTACTGGATGAACATAAGTTTACTGCCTTCTGCTACTCCTTCTGCCTGTTGGTAATAAGCTGCAATACTCCATGTGTAAAATGGGTTTCTGAGTAAGTTCTGTCATGGGTAACTGCACATGCAAAGTTCAATTTTCCAAGTTGACCCTGGCCTCCAGTCATCCATGTACTTTAATATTATTCATAAAAAAATAAATATGAAGCGAACGCATCAAACCAAATATGCAACAAATAAAATCAATATTAACACTCCACTGCAGTTAGTGAAAGGGCAGACACATCCGTTGCTCACATTTACTTCCCCACTCCCACTCTCTTCTACCAGTCTGCATTAGCCAGACAAATGAAATGAGGGAGTAACAAAGGAAGAACGAAAAGGTGAGAAATAGAAATAAAAAGCCAGACTAAGACATGGAGCAAAAAAAAGGGTAAATATGAACGAGTATTCTCAAGAGAGATGACAAAAAGGCTGGGAGAATAAATGAAAAGAGACAGAAAGATAGACAGCGTTTCCACTTGCCACAACATATGACCTGTTATCGTATGAATCTGATGCATCACAAACTTTGCTCTGTGATTGGTTCTAGAGGCAGACTGTTACGTGAACGTATGATAATGTGCTGTGTTTTGTGTCCAGGTGCTCCTCCCTTTGGAAACCAGGAAGCTCCATTAATTACTTCCTGGGAGGAGCCTATAAAAGAGCTGGATGAA
>JAVQJG010022712.1:0-25321 GCA_036024015.1 Craterocephalus amniculus
CTATCTATCTATCTATCTATCTATCTATCTATCTATCTATCTATCTATCTATCTATCTATCTATCTATCTATCTATCTATCTATCTGACTGACTGACTGACATGCAGTTGTATCATCACTTTTATTCCTATTGTAGCCCGGCTAAAGCACGTGTATTATCTGATTCTGGAATCAGTCTGGTTTTTCTCATGTAAAGTGGTTCTGTAAAGTTATACATACATACATAGATAGATACATACATACATAAACATAGGTACATTATACTTGTTCCAAGTGATCCAAGTGTGCACAAACAAATCATTAAATCTTGGATCGATTAAGTTTTGCGGAGACTGGCTGACGTAGCATCTTACGTCAGACCCTGCTAATCGAGCGTGAGAGCGCTTGTGTTGATGTCTGCCGCTGATCTCCGTTACTACTAAACAGTAGGACCAAGCTTCAAGCCCTAAGATGTTTTTGTCCTCTGCCGTTCGATCTGCTGTCACGCAGGCGGTATGTTTGAGATGTTTTCTATGGCTGTGCACATTAATGTGAATACTAATTTCTACAAGTTGGACAGAAAGTGCGGTGACTCTTCACAAGGGCATGTGGCGGAGGCCGCTAAGCTAAGTACAGTTGAGTAACCGCAGTATGCTAAGCTAACTTAGCTTCCTGCTTAAACGTTCTCAAGGTGATGGCTGCATAAATAACCTGTGCCGAGGAAGATTTACTATGAAAACATGAATTTAAGCATTAGATTGGACTATAACCCGATTAATCGCACGGTTATATCTATTGGGTTTTGCAGGACAGCTTAAAGTGAGAGTTCAGTTATGAAACATGTAAATGAATTGGAGTTTACACGAGATTGTTTGGGTTTTGTTTATGAAATACAAACAGTTTATATAACTGATAATAACTCCATGTGCTTTTATCGCTTATCCATATTTGAAGACCGTATTGCTTACTTGCAACAATTACAGGAACAATCTGAAGACATTTATGCTAGAATTATGCATTTTATGTTCATCCATCAGTTCTGCACAATCTGCTGTGTAGAGATAATGTATTTTTTCAATCGTCCTATAGATTAGTAATGACTACAACAACTTATATTTAAATCAAGTCCTTCCATATTCTGAATGTCCAATTGTCCAATAATATTTCTTCTGACTGCAGCTAAATATTGGAGCTGGTTTACACCCATCACACTTCCAGATGTGTTACTGTCCCTCTCTCTGCTACAGGCCAGGCAGGTCAGGGGTCTGCATCGATCTGCTGCACGAGCTGGAGCTGGTGGCATCTTTCAGGTGAGTTTCATCTTCTGTCACTTTTGTTATGGGTTATTGGCTTCAACCTTTCATATCATTGATCTCTCTTATGTAAAACCACATTTACCGTTGTCACATAAACTTTGAATGATGTACAGGCACATGTTGCATAAAATCTTCGTGAAAAACACATTAAAATATACACATGATGGTCCACAACAACAAAAAATAAGTTTCATACATTTAAAGCTTGTCTTTTTCCCAGCTTTTATTTAATGTTAACACTGTTGGTTGTGATGGAGCATTACCATAAGTAGCAGCTTGTGTAGTAGTTGAAGAATTTACAGTAATTTTTACTGTGCATAAGTTTGAGAATGATGAGTCCAGCTTTAAAATATGTGATTATATTGAACCATTGTATTCTTTTACATAAACACTGCAATGTTTAAAACTAATATAAAGGTTTGAAAATTAAACCTTTCCTTTAACCTCTTCCTCACAAGGCTTATTTTTGCTGCGATGGCAAAATACAAAAATACATTAAGTATATCTTTAAAACTACAAGGGCTGTATGTACTGTATAAAAAGAAAGCGGACACATATACGATTACTACAGAAGTGTGAGAATCAAAGTTACTGCGTCAGTATAAATTCACACAGTAGTTTTCTCCTAAAAGAAAACCACATTACTTGCCTTGAAAACCTGAGGACAGTGACTCGGTACATCTAGGAACAAGTATGTAGCTGTGCAAAAGTCGAAGTTAAACGTGAACCTGAGCAGTTACATAGATGTTTTTATAAAGGTGTTATGCAGTTAAATGTGTCAGCAACCCATTAGCTGATTTAGATTATTGACACATCTATAGTATGAGTGGTCAGTCTGGAAAATCGAGTGACAGACAAGATATTCACCATAGAAAAACATCTTTAGGATCCAGAAAGAAGCGAACCCCAAGATGGTTCTCATAGGAGGCGTTAATACTGCTCTAAAAAATTCCAGGACCTTTATTAATGTCAAAGGAAGGCAAAATCAAAGGAAAACTCAAAAGGGGTTTTTGGAGATGGAATTTTTTTTTTTACCATAACAAATTAAAAGCAAGGAATGATTTTTTTAAATGTATTTATTTGCTACTCTTTGGCTGCTATCCAACAGTCATCATTGTAATCAGCAGAGTCTCTGCTTTCAAATGATGCCTTGTTTGTGTGGTTTGCTTGAAGTGGAGAAATTAGCAGAAGCTCTTACGTGGCCAGTGCTCTTGTCGTGTTTTTGTTGCGTTCCCACATAATAGTCTGGGATTAAAATTGTTTTGTTTGGATACCGAGGTGGAATCGGGGCTCTTGTGAAGAACAGGTTCAAGGGTTGCAGTTTGTTGCTTGCTCTCATAAAACATGAGTTTACTGCAGCCACAAAATCTATTTTCTTTCCTTAACTCTTTATAAAGTTTTTAAAATTGTATACAGTTTCTTTATACCAAGGCATTATGTTTCAGAATTTATCCGTCAGTAATACTGAACAGAATATTGTCCAGTGTCTAACTGTGCAACATGTTTTCGTTGGGCTAACCCCAAAGGTATTTGTTTTCCAAAGGTTCTTAATATATCCAGGGAGCTACTTGGGAGCCTGTTGTATAGTCACAAAAAACGTCACGTTATATTGTCATGCGTTTGGAAACAGGCCGAGGTTTCATAATCCCCTGGTAGTAAACTTTGTTTTGACCAGCGCTGATTTAAAAAGAAGTGAAAAAATGTTTTATGAAGCAATTCTGTGTGCCATTTAGTATATCTCTCGTTTCAAGCAGCATTAAATTTAAGGTTAGGCTTTTTTCTAATTGCACAAAGGATATTTGCTGCTCACAAGGGGGCAGTGTGTACAGAGGCAGAAATAATTGTGTGTTTTGATCTTCTGTGGTCAGCAGTCTTACCCGTTTTCCCTCTGGGCTTACATCATGTCTTCTTAATATTTTATCAGATACTCTAAAGTGTTTATATACCTATTATTCACACGTGGAAATTGTTGTGATTTGAAATTGTATCCTTAATTCTAGCTTCCTAGTCTGATGGCTTAAACAAGATTTAGAGTATATTTCTACCTATCTTTTATTTTAAAAAAAGGTAGTATTGTACAGTGGTATTAACAAAATATGCTCTTAAAAGCAATTGTTTTTCTTTCTTTTAGCATAGAGATACTCCTGACAACAATGCTGACACTCCTTTTGAGTTCACCGAGGAGAACAAAAAGGTAAGGCTGACCTCTGAGTCTGACGGCTACACTGATGGGGCTTTCCATTTGAAGATGGGGGCACGTGTAATCTGATTTAAAATATATGAGTCTTAATGTGTGAGTCTTAAGTGAAAGGAGCAGATTACTCTGGCTATATTTTAAATTTATTTGAACATTATATTTGTAATTTATTACTAAGTTAACAATTGTTACCTCCTTCTCATTCTTAGTTGAGGTTTTTAACTTACTCAGCATGTTCATGCAACCCTCTGTTACTCTTTACACAAAAGTCATTTGATGTTAGTGTCTTCCTAGCAGAGTATTTCACGGTAAAATAATTCAGCACTGAATAATTTTGAAGATAAAAAATATTGTCAGTAGTTAAATTAGTTTCCCATGGAAATTTAACTAAAGAATGATTTTTATCAATATACCTTATTCATATGAGTAGGTAATGCTTAATCTTAATGTTTAATTCTCAAGAAAAGTGCAGATAAAATATATATACTTATATTTTTTATAAAAATGTGTTTCCCCTCCAGAGAATTGAGGCAATCGTTTCAATGTACCCTGATGGACACAAGCAGGCAGCCACCATCCCAGTCTTGGATTTGGCCCAGAGGCAGCATGGATGGCTCCCCATCTCTGTCATGAACAAGGTACAGTGATTTCTATGTAGCCTCTTTCACACTTGCATTGGTTTCCATTAATCTGGTGACAAATGAGCATGCTGGTGTAATGTTGGATTGAGCGCCCTGGTGCTTTTCCTCATCATTTTTCTATGGAAATCTGATTTACTTGCACCTAACATACATACAGTTGTCTGCAAAATTATTCATACCCTAAAGAAAAAAAAATCAGCTGTCACTGAAATAAGCTTAAACGGACAAAACTTAAATAAATAAAAGCATTATGAAAATCACATTATTTTTTAATTATGGTTTAACAGGAAATTAAAAATACACACACACACACACACACATATATCACGCACCATAATAAAATATCATATTTATTATATTACATTAATACTAGGGCTGGACGATTATGGAAAAAATAATAATCACAATTATTTTGATATTGAAATCATGATTAATGTACATGATTATTAATTAATTTTTCAAAAAAAAAATTTTTTTAACTGAACTACCAAAACTCAACCTCAAATATAACTTTTTTAAAAAAAATAGCAGGAAATAAATTTAAAAAAGTAAAGGAGTAAAATAATAATACATTAAAATAATAACAATAAAAAAATGAATACCTAGTCTATATGCATTTCTGTTACATATGTGACATTAATCATTTTTCTTCGATTATAGTGCTTTTATGATGTGAGAAGGCAATATTGTAATCACGATTAAAATTTGATTAATTGTCCAGCGCTAATTAATACTACATTATACACACTCAAACTATTTTATTGAACAATCCTTTCACTGCAAGCCATGTCTTCTCTAACTCTCAATGAGACATCTGCACCTGTAAACAGGTATTCTGGCCCTTTGCTCATCAGCAAATTTGTCTCATTGGTCTAGAAACATTTTGTTTTCAGTATTTTTTCCCAAGTCATTTAAGTTTAAAAATAATGTCTTAACTAAATCATAATTGAACACATTTTTATTTACCATTACTTTTTTCAGTCTTCAGTTATTTGAATTAGTATTAGGAATTTTGACTTTTCTTTAATGGAAGGGTATGGATAATTTGCAGACAACTATACATACATATTCTCAACATGGACAAGTGTGTGCTGCAGCTGGCACATTAACTGACAGACATTTGCTGTAGTGGTAGGTTAAACTGATATATGATCAGCTGGTCAGAGGACTCCCAACGTACTACATTATGTTAAAAATATCAGCCCTGTCCAGGTTTTCATCAACCATGGTTTTTCTCTGTGTTGATCGGGTGCATTACCAAGAATTTATTTTTAATTATTATTTTCATTTAATTATTATTTTCATGTAATGAAACATGTTAAGAAAGCTTTAACTCTGGAGAATGTTAGTTTTATGTGGTGCAGCTTTCTGTCTGTCAAACAGTAACTTGGCCAAGATGGTGTCCTCATCTGAACTGAAAATGTTTTCTTTAGTCAATAACAGCTACTCTGATTCACTTGCACTTCTCACTTCAACAACTTTAAACTTGTAAATAAGTGTTATTTTATTTAACTATAACCAAATACTGCTGTTTCCCAATACCATTGTGCATTTGGCACACCATTATGAATTACTACGGTGATGTGATGTTAGTAAACCAAGCGAGTCAAATCCTCAAGTTTCATATCGAATTTCATGGGAATACTAAACTACACGTGAACTGTTGCTCCATCATTTTCATATGCACATTTATTTCAGCGCTGTGATGAATAATTTGATAACATTAAGCTAAATTATCTAGCTCTAATTATTTTCTAAAATTGCACCTACTCAAGGATTGCATCACATAAATGTGTAATTGTTTTTGTTCAGGTTGCCGAGGTGCTGGGTGTCGCTCCTATGAGAGTTTATGAAGTAGCGACATTCTATACAATGTTTCTGCGACAGCCTGTGGGAAAATACTTCATTCAGATCTGCACGACAACTCCCTGCATGCTCTGCAACTCAGACAGCATCCTGGAAACCATCCAAAAAAAACTGGGTAAGGGAGTTATGTTCCATTTTCAACAAGAAACCAATTAAGAGATGAAAACACACATGACAACAAACTTTTTTTTTATTGTGTAGACTTCAGAGAAACATCATAATATACATTTTTCAACGATATTCAACCCACCACAAGCTGAAGAAGCAAACAAAGCAAAGTTTAAAAGGAAAAAAAGGACAAAACTTGCCAGATTAAGTTAGTGTTACATTTACATGGAACCACTTTCTCTTTCAGCCAGCATTGAGACTTTCAGTTGTTACTCTCACACAATGTTGCAGCTGCACAAAGTCAACCTTTACTGCTCCAATTTTAAAGGGCTAATCTTTCAATAAATAATCTCTGTGTTTCCTTACAGGTATCAAGGTTGGAGAAACTACTCCGGACAAGTTGTTCACTCTAATAGAAGTGGAATGCCTGGGTGCCTGTGTGAATGCTCCAATGGTCCAGATCAATGACAACTATTATGTGAGTGCCTGACTACTCTGTGCCTGACTACTCTGTGTCTCCTCACAGAACATTATAACTACATTAACTAAATTAGATTAAAGCCTGAAATAAGTTTCCAAAGAATGTCTGTGGAGAATACAACTCTGTCTTGTTTGACCGAGGCCAGTGCAGGTGTGCTACAGTCATCACATGCAAACAGGACAACCTCAAGACCCTGGCAGGACAATAATTTTAAAACTAATATGGTTGAAAGAGTAATATTATCTCATTTCTGAACATAGTTTGGAAATAGATTAACTCCATTAGCCAGATTATTGCAAGCTGAGCAGCAGTTGGATGGCCCATTAAAAGTAAATAAGACTTGTTTGTAAAACTAAACTGCAGGGATTTGATCACTAGAGTAAGAAAAGGAAAATGCACCATTTGTTGACACTAACAGTCGGCTGCTCTGAGTTTAGCATTTATTTGAATAATTAGCAACCTTAAATTATCACGGTCCTGAGAAATTAGATTAATTAAGTCACTCATTATATGTACTTAGTATAATTCACAAAAGGCAGTTTATTTGTAAGAGACAAGCACTTTAACTGGTGTTCGTTTACTTTTGAGCACGTCTGTAGGTGAAAGTAGCTGCTCAGATCAATCTGCTGAACGGTCTGGCTTTTTGTTTCTCAACATAAATGTCAGATTCCCTCTTTATCTATACAAGGTAGAAAATAAAGAAGTACTTTAACCCTTCTTCAAAAGAAAAATCTTGTTTGATGAGTGAATTTAAAAACCGACTTACTGCCACCTTGGTTGTGGGAAAAATGTCTCAGTCCAGTCACAAGACATATTAGTTAAGCTTTGGTTGCTTGAATTAACAATATAATTAAATTTTCATTGTTTGACACAGTGTTGACCTCCTTGGTTCAGACAAGAATTAAAACGAAGACTGTGAAATCTGAGCTAAGATAACAAGTGAAGACAGTTTTTATTTCTTTTACATGACTGCACGGCACAGTAATTACCTTGATATCCTACCTCAACCTACCTGCCAGGAAATATCAGGTTACAGATTGGAAAACTTACAAATCAAGCACAAAACCACCTGCACTGAATAGCAGCTCCCCTAACCACATGTTTCTAATCGGTGTTTTGCTTTTCCTTGTCCTCAGGAGGACCTGACACCCAACGATATTGAGCATATTATTGATGAACTCAAGGCAGGAAGAGTCCCTCCCCCAGGACCGAGGTACGTTTATTGGAGCGGTTTTTAGAATTTCCCATCATTACATTTACACTGTTTTCAAGTAAGAACCTGTTCTTTTTTTTTTTTTTTGCTATCTTGTAGGAGTGGCCGTTTCTCCTGTGAGCCTGCAGGCGGATTAACTTCCCTGACAGAGCCTCCTAAAGGACCAGGATTTGGTGTAAGACCAGACCTGTAGACACTGGCAAGCCATTTATTTATGCGCTTTGAAAGGAAGTTATCCTTGAAGTTGAAATGTAAAAGCTGAAACATATTGTAAATAAAATGCTTCTGTACCTGTTGTCCAGGTGTATGTCAGTAATGTGATTCCAGAAAAGTGAAGACAATGCTCTAATATACACATTATGTATTTCTAAGATCACTTTTATGATACTTTTATCATATTCTTATAGTCATGTAATAACACAGATATGCTATTGAGTAGCTGTCGGAATTTCATGACTGAACTTAAATGCTATAGTTGTAAAATAAATGATTGCCCTTCCAATACACCTAAATATTGTGTAAGGTGAAATATTTTTTATTCTGTTCAAAATCCCCTGGTTGCACACACACATGATACTGCACTGTTGAAGACATTAACTCCATCGGCAGCCTTTTCAGGCACGTTAATGAGAGGTTTTACTTGAATATGAAGAAGATCAGGAAAAAAAGGGGGTAATCAATTTTATGCATATTATAGCAGCTGACTTATTTCTAAAATATCTTCATCAAATTCACAACATTAAATGAATTCATGCAAAAATTTATACTAAAAAGAAAAGATCCAGCTTGGGGGTGATAACAGAGATCTTATAATGAAAAATACAGATTATTGAAAGAGCAATACATTAGGTAGCATATTGAATATATATATATATATATGACAGAGATATTACTTAGCAATAAAAATGGCTTAAACGAACATTCATGAATTTGTGGTCTTTTGAGAAATCTACAATCTACAATGCTTTTATTCAAAATAAAAATGTCTATAGTTAAGAGGAGTTTAATAAGGATTAGGCACAGATCAGGCTGTCTGCCATGGAAATATCTGCATTCATATTGTGGTTACTGGCCTCCTAAAACAATCCAATATGCAACTTCTCTCAAAATGGAAAATATTCCACTCAATGAATTGGTCAACTGATAATTGATCTATCTTTAGATGTAATCACATAAATGTGAAAAGCTACTCAGAATGAACTGATTAACTATTTTAGTGCATAGGACTGATTTGTAGACAGATTAGAGGAACTTCTTATGTAAAAATTAGATTTAAATATTGTCTTTAATTGGTCTCCTCGAGACTATTTTTGTAATAATAGTTAACTAAATGGAATATCCAAATTTTATCTGATGTGAGTGTAATTATATATTGAAATAGTAACCATTTAACCATTCTTCCAAGCTAATCTATTCAAGATGTGCGTTATAAAAGCTGAATTTATTCATTCATATTATATGTATCTGCTCCATTCCAGCAACTGCTTCTGTCATTAAATTTCCATCCCGCCCAGGTGGCGTTTTCGTGTCTAGCCGGTGCCCCTCCCCCACTTTCCTCTCGCCACTTTTCTTCAACCCTGCTCTGCAACATTATGCACTCGCAACGCATGCGCAAAATAACCACCATGATGCAAATGCCACTGCGCAACCAATTCAGGGCTGACTCATACACAAAATTGGCGGGCAACGATGCGAATGAACACCACCTATTTGTTAATTTAATTGTGTCAAAATGAAATGCCTACTTCTCACAACGTAGGACATAAACGTCTGCCTTATGTAAACCTCAGCTATGGTCTTCGAGAAAGTTCTCACCGTCCGCAACACAGCAGCGGAAAAGATGACGTCAAGCGGCCATTCCTGTTCTCCCTCTCTAGTCTTTTCAGTCTTAATTTACTCGCTTAAACATTCCTTTCTGATATCAAACATTCCTCTTAATCACAAATTGTGATAGAACAAAGAATACTGCAAGCATTGAAAATGCGGATTTACTCACAGCTTCGAAAGAATATCAGCTAAATCGTTTGACACGTACCCATCTACACTCTACCCCAGCAGACGGAGACCTTATAAGCTCGGTTTGGCTCAATCGGTCACGTGACTCCTTTAGACCAATCAGAGCGCCGTTTGCATGTTTTGCTAGGCTTTTCTCGGCGAGAACGACAGACGAACGGCTGGGATGTTTTCAAAACCAGCGATGAACGTCACACAGCCGTAGGCTACGGTTAACGTCCAGTATTTAGGAAATAACCTTTAATTTTGCGCGATATTCATATAGAGCGGAACGCGAATGAGTCATCGGGACGTGTAACCCAGTTTAAAGGTAAGCACAAAACAAGGCTTGTTAAAAGTGCTTCGGATCATGATGGGTAAAATCCCAGTTAGCCAGCTGGCTAAGTTCTACAGAGAAGCAGGCTAATGTTGGGCTAACTTGACGTAAACTGCGTGCGATAATGAATGTTATCTGTTTGCGTGGGCTTGGTATAGTTGTGTGCCACGTGCGTTACACACAATGTTTAGTTTCTCCTGTAACTAAAAATTCACCCGTATCCGCTTTTGCTAAGTCGTTGCATTTGAAGCGAGGGTTCAGTGAGCTTGATAGGAAAATGTCGGAGCGAGGCACGGTGAGCTGGGTTAGCCGCACTCAGCCAGCAAAGCTGTGACGGGCTGTGTATGCGCTTGCTAGCTAGCTATAAACGCTGGGGAGGGGGAACGTTGTAAGGGCAGTGAAGGGGCTGCAGTGAGCTTTTGTCTCAGTCTGTGCTGTGCTCTGTGTTGATTACTGCTTTAAAAAACTGAGCCGATTTTTATCAGATTTTTTTAAACCTATTATTCACATTGTGATATTAAGATATATATATAAGCGTGAAACGTTATTGTGGAAATAATTAAGTCCCTTTTCTAATTTTATTTAGATTCAACAGTCAAGTTTTATATTTTAGCGCTCAATATCATTGCTTTATGTGTATTGTAATAAAGCACCAGCAACATAAACGTTGCTTTGAATAGGGCTTTTTTTGTCTGCGATGATCTAAGCGCTGTTAATTTAAATTCAGATTTCAAAACAGTAAGAGATAATTGCTATCAAAACTAGTGGAAGGCATGATTATGTTTTGTAAATGAATACAAGGAACTAGCATAGCTCGAATAACTAGGAGCTTGCGCCTCCCAGCCATTGCCTGTGACATCTTGGGGGTGTGTTGCTTGATACAAAAGCTGCCTGTTTTCAGATGGTAGTCCGTGCAACTACCAATATGAATCAAATAAAGACGATTTCCTGAAATTTATAATGCTTTTAGTCAAAGGTCTAGGCTGTTCCATAGGGATAACACACATTTAATACGTTTAAATGCCAGTTACTGGGATATTTAATTTTTGTGTGCTATTAATATAAGCATGTGAGTTATATTACAGTCTAATCAAAACACAATCAGTAAAGTGAAATAAATGGTGCAGAAAAGGTCATTAAAAGTGTGCTTCTGTAAAAGCAGCACCATCACTAAAATAGTTCATGTCATTGTCTTCTGTAATGCAAAGGTTAAACATGGATGACTGCTGGTATAGCTGACTAAAAGGAGATTTCTCTTTATTTTATTTTCCCAATAATATTTTGTATCTTGAACAGCAGTCTCAAAATGGTAACATTTTTTGATACTACAGATTAATCTTAATTCAGGCTATTAATGAAGATGGAAATAATTGCATCCAAAGAAGCAAAACCTGTGTCGACAATATACAAGGAAATGATCAAATAAGCGATCTGAAAATTGTAAGCAACCAGCACTCAATGTGGATTTATTTAGACACGGTCAGGCTCCATTTTTTGTACTGCAGCTTGACATAACCTGTTTTTTTTTTTTTTTAGAGAAAAACTCTATCCATATTTTTGCAGGTTTTCTTTTCATTAAATACTAAATGAGACCTTGTCATTTCACTCAATGCCACATCTTAAACCAGAGAAGAGGAACTAATTGAAAAAAAAATGCATGTCATAGTTACTTGGGTTTGAATGATGGCATATGACCACAAACTTCTGCAACATCTTATTTGGACATTACTGATTCCAAAACACACAGCATTTACAACCTGTATGGTAAATTATTTGATTATTACAAGATACATCTGTGTTATAGCTACACAGTGCTTTAGAAATACATTATTTCCATACATTTATGATATTGAAACTCAATTCCAATTAAAATATTATATATATATATATATAATATTATGTATAAGTATAAAAATTCAGTTTATTTTTAATTATTCCCGTGGTCACACAGAAACTATTGACAAATTGGCTGAGATTCCAGTACAGTTTTTTAACTAAATAAGTGACATTTCGACAAAAAACAACTGCGATCTGCAGTATTTCCATTGGATGGTGTTTAGCATGAGCAGTAATTGTCATAAAATCTTGTTGCCGCTGTCCTCTTCAGAAGAACTGAGCAGTGGGTGATAGTTAACAGCCAAAGTCTGTATGTAAGGCAGCGGACATGAATAAGGGACAAATTATGAATTCAGAATTTCAGAATGGCACGGGATATGTTTAATAATGAGCCGTATGATGACATTGAAGCTCTTGTGGCACCAGAGATTTCATGCTCTAAAGTGGCAGTTCCTACCTGGAGGCCACCCGTTATTGCCCTTTTCAAACTGCCATCTTGTTCCGACTAAACGACCAGTGACATGTACGTATGAAAGTAGTGTTTCCATTACAATATACTTCTACATCGACACGTCTGAAGAGACCGTAAGAAATTTTTAGTGATACTCGTTTTTTTTCTTCCAAAATGTAGGTGTTTCCATTTTTTATTTCGATATTTGGGTTTTGCACAGATCTAGGGCTACAAGCAGATATAGTTTCTGCGAATGAAGGTTAATATTCTCATATTAAGATATGATGGTTTGTTTCCCATTACCCTTTCCCATGGTTTCCACTAAGAAATAATTTCTTCTTCGTTGTAAATAACTGGGAGCATCAGGATTTTTGTTAGTGTAATTTTTAAGACGGTGTGCATGAATTTGTTTTATATAGTCACTTGTGAATGTTTCCTCTCTAGCCGGTCCTACATTTACTTGTTAACATTATTTGACACAGTAAACAAACCAAGTGATAGTGACAGCTGGTAGATATTAAGTTTGCATAACAAAAAAAGGTTTATAGATGTTTTTAGTTTCTAAATAGAAAGCTTGAATTGGCTGGCTAATTAATCACATCTGTCCATTTTGATGCGTTTAAGTTAAATCAGAAGAACCAGTGCCAAATTATTGAGATTTCCTCTGTTTGCTTTTTTAAAAAATCATAATCGCGCATCATATAAAACATTAGGAGGAAGAATTGTTTAGCCTCGGTATGCTGGTGTGCCAGTGTATACGAGAGAGAGCAACGGAAAGGAAGAGTCTTTGAACCATTATAACCAGGAAAATTTCAGTCCTATATCTGCTGAAAGAAATTCAGATATGGAATCAGTTGGTGATTGTGTGCTGAAAAGGCAAAGACCTTATCTTTGTGACAAAAATATTCACACACAAGTTGATTAATTGGGATATTAAAAAGAAAGGAGCGTATTGATGCCCAGTACATATGTGCCAGCAGAATATTTTATAAAAGCAGTCTTATACATTTTACAGCAGCACAATTAATGGAATTTCAGTCTTGATCTTTTTTTTGGCTTCCCACAATTAAATTAATGATTTCAGCTGATATATAAAATACATGCTTTAGCATTTGAAAAGAAAGTAGAAGCAAATATGGCCTCCTAAGATCATTCTTATGACCCAGAAGTTACACTACACCTTTTCTCTGTTCAAAATTATCATAGAACATGCAATTATTTTTTATTTATGTTTTCTATTCTAATAAGATATAGCTTAGAAGGTTAATGGCATTTAAATTTCATAAACACATTCATTATGATAATTAATTTCAAACCAATTTACATATCATCATTCATAATGGAAAATATCAAGAGCCATTATGTGCTTGTTTTTATGTGAACATGGGGTGAAGCAGACAAACGATGGATATTTTTTTGCAGGAGCGACAGCCGGGCGGCTTTGACAACATTACAGCTGTTAGGTATAATTGGGAAAATATCCCAGAATATATTGGCATTTTGCAAAATTGCTCAATTCCAACTGACCCAGCAATTTATAGAAAGTAAACTGCAGACGTGCTGCATCCTTGGCTCAACTCGCAGAGCACCCTTCTCCCGGTCCGATTGAACCTACTATGAAGTGGAGGCTTGATGCACCCCTGTTTGCAACGCAATTATGAAGAATTACTCCCTTGTGATTGGTTGGTTTGCGACTACTTGTTCCCGGATTTCTGGGGCTTCTCTCTGGATTTGTGTAGTAAGCGTGGGAGAGAATCGGCAACACAACCCTATGCTCGTGTGTGTGAGAGGACATTTCACCCTGGGCGCTACCATACACGGTATAAATCCAGCTTAACACTTCTCACAACATTTGATCTGAGGTCATCAGTGGTGGAGAACTTTTTTTTGTCAGAACTGGTGATGATTTAATCGTTCATTGATTGTAGCAGGGTTTTCTTTACTGACTCATTTTGATCTGCTGCTTCTCTCAAGCCTTTTCTTCTAACCGGTGCACAGGGTGATGCGTGCTGTTGTCTTTTCCAGTCTTGTCATTTAATTGTTCGTATTGGCTGGCCAAATATTGAATCATCCTGTTTTTTAACAGAAATAATGACATATCTACAAATCATGTGTGACATTTTTCAAACGTTTACCACATAGAATGATGGTATTATAGGAGGCCAAGTATTTTCTTTTTCCTCATTGTCAACATTTGTCAGCACTTAACACATATTTGCTTCTTTCATACTCTTTGTACTCGCATACTCCCATTTTTAACTCCATTTAAAGCCACTTTAATTTACATATTATCTGTTTGTCATTAGAAAACAGAACAGGTCCAAGTTGAGTCTCTGTACTTTTTATTTGCAAGTCCCACACACTGGATCTTGAAGCAGGATTATAACAGTACAACTTGAGCTGGGCAATAATTGTATAGCAATCAATTGGACACATGGCGTAATAGAAAGAAGAAGGTCAGTAAAAGTTTGATAGAAAAACAGTTTCCTTCATTTTTTATTACAACCGATCATGTAACTCAATACTACAGTCGTTACTTCCTCCCAACCAATAACAAACGCTGACCCAGGCACGCTCTATCACCAAGCCCCAACCCTCTAAAAACAACAGAGAGCACATGTATTACAAAAGTTGTTGCTTCAAGGACAGGAGGAGGAAAAACGCTTTCAGTTGTTTGCCAGCATGGCAATGTTTTGGTTTCCATTAGGGTTGTCAAAGTGTTGATGACACGTTAATGCTGATTAATTTTATTGGCGTTATGTTTTTTTAAACCGACGGCTTGTGGACACAGAATGTATCTTCTATATGGACAGATTAACTTAAAAACTCGTTAAGATGCTTCTCTTCTATCTGTCATCAAAGTGAACAGAGTCTATACGTAGCGTCTTAAATACCACCTGCTGTGCAGCAAACAGCTGATTCAGAGATCAGTTGGCGTGCTGTCCATGCAGATAACAGATAAAGGTTGGATTTGAATTTACTATTTGTGTGGTCTTAAAAGTAGGTCATTGAGCAATAGTAGAAAATGGCCCATACTTTAAATAGATTAAATATTTATTTATTTAAATGAAAAATATTGATATCAATATGATTTTTATTGATATGCTTTTTTTCTACATCGTCCAAGTACATAAATAGTTTTGTATGCCAGATTGATTCAACCACCCTTTGCGTTGGGTTTACCTTCCGATTCGTCTGCCCTTTACTCTCATTTGTGCATGCAGATATCGTCATATACTGACCAAAACAGATATGTGAAATTACACTATGGTTCGACATTAACACTTTGGCAATATTCTAAAGTCTGTTACTTTTTATACCCTTGTAGGTTTGCTTATTTTTGCATCAGTCTCAGGCTACCAGAACAGGTGTCTTGAAGCGATCTTGGGGAACCACCGTCTTTTCAGTCTTTTTGACTCCTGCTGATCATTGCATACACAAGTAAAAAAACAATATAACATCTGGCTTTTCATCACAGCTGTTAAGTGTTAAATCAGCCTGTCAGAGCCACTTCAGATGACTGTAGTAGTCACAGGTTTTTATCTCCTTTTATCAGCTCAGCTAAGCATTTGTAGGAACATCATTGTAGGTGCATGCAGTAATTTACACTGAGGATGCTTTGGTGTGAGCACATAAGTCTGTTCAACTCACAATAATTGTTTATGTTACGGCTTTAATACTGACATGAAGCGCTGCTAGAGTTAAAGCACTAAGGTAAATTACTTTTTACTTGTTGGAAACTGGTTGCTCGCCATCTTGACTTAGTGTGGGCTGACCTCTGTGATCCAAGCATGAATCGCAAACTAGCCTTATGAGCTAAAAAAATCAGGAGCACTTAAAGAGACTAAATATAAGATTTTGCTGAAAAATATCTTTACAATAGCCTTTTTATTTGACCCTTTATAATTAAAACAAAGTTTGATGAGCTTACTGACACCTCAGCAGTTCAACGCCAGTGCATCTATTAGCCTGTATCTTATTCCCACGCTGTTTCTGTGGATGTGACCGCTAGGGCATTCATGTGAAATCATTACGGGCCAGCTCGCGCCCGCTCTAAATATCGCAGTTTCTGCCACAAAACTTCAGCCATTAACTTGAAGGGGTAGCTTCGATGACGTCACTTCCGGGAGGCATCACAGCGCCTGTAATGGCTGTAAATAACGACTGATCGCTACAAAAAGCAACTCTGAGCCGCATGGAGCTCACAGAGGGATCGGACCAGCGATTCATAAAAACTTATTGGTGAAATGAAGAAGTTTTGTGGCAAAAAATGTCGTGTTTAGAGGCTGCGTGAGCTGGTCCCATTCACTCCCATTATATTGGATTTACGCTGATCGCGAGTTGATCTAAATATCTCCTAAAGGAGTTCAAGCTACACCGAACCTATCTGGGTGAGTAAATGATCGTATTTCATGCTGAAAATAGCTCCAGGTTGTCATGCACGAGCGTACTGGGGAGGCTGCAGTGCCGCTAAGAGCCATGGATGGCAGTCGCTAGTTAAAAAAACTTAAGACTGCATAAAGTCCCTTGAACTGTCACAACGTCATACTGCGACTCACTGGGTTTTGTTGTGTTTTTTCCTATTTGTGTTGCATATGTCGATGCATTTCATCCTTAAAGTTAGGGTAGGAGATGCTGAAAAAATGGTTCAACCAGGCTACATTTTGAAAGCACACACAGCTCAAAAGTCCAAACCCCTTTCTTCAGATTTTCCCCCGAAGTCTCGCCTTGAGAGCACAGGAACATGAGCGCTGAGCAGTGTCAATTGTCTAATCCAAAAGTCTTGAAGACTTAATATCTCACATGAAGTGGAAATAATATGTCCACCATGGCATCACTTTGCTGCCTTTTCTGTTGCTGGTGCCACCAGTGCTCTTGTATTGCTTTCCTTCAGATTTTTTCTTTGCAGTAACCTTCTACAGTTTTCTTTTCTGACTCAATATAGGCTCCTTTTCTGCCGTAATGTCCCCTATGTTTAAGTGCAAACCATATTTTCATATTTTACAAGCGCTCCAAGCCTCTGAGAACACGCAATTCTGCATGAAGAGGGGAACACAGAGGGCTGAGGGACAAATAGTTGTGTTTGATGGACATATCACCATCCAGTCTTTTAAAACGGGTTGGTTGAAATGATTGGATGGTGTTTTTTGAGGCCTGTCAGTCCCAGAGGTGACTAAAATATTTGTGTTAGAGTTTTTAATGAACTGGCTGCCATTGAGCTGTGAAGAAGATTGTAAGCAATGTACTAAAAAATGCTCATGGAAACCATCTCCAAAACTACCTTTCACGTCCAAACTAATAATGACAACCCTCATAGCTGAGATCAGGCCAAATATTTTTTGGTCATTAAAGCCCCAAAACTTGTTGCTGTACGGATGTCTTGTTCAGCTTGAGTCAAGAAGATTGACAGATTAATAACAACACATAGACGGTCACATTTTAGTTAATCTTTTGTCTTCAGAACTCTGTCGTATCTGTGTTGTATGGCTTCTGCACCTGCAGATCTCCCCAGGTGTACAGGTGTGCAAAACAGGCTTTTACAGTAACAATAACAAAGGGTCAGAATGCTTAATATGACACTATTAATAACAATATAGTCTTTATATATATTATATGAATAATATAATAAGAATAAGAATAATATCTAATATATGAAAATCCTTTTATTGCATGATTTAATTGGGATTAAATTCATGTTGGACTTGGACTTAAAGTCATTGAATATATATCCTTTCCTAAGAATATTTTTTGTTTGTGGACCTAGAGTACTAAAAAGTTAAGATTTATTCTATGCATGATGTTCATTGAGAATTTGACCAAAGTTGTAATTAACCAAGAGAAAAATAATCAGTGGATTGATTAATTGATCAAACATCTCAAACATAATGTCAAAACTTAATTAGGGATGTTACTTTTGGTATAGACCTGAAATGACTCGCTGCAGATGGATGTACGAGCTGAGCAAGAACAGTGCTGAGAAAAGCCATCAGGTGAAACTAGATTTCCATGATTTATTAATCATTCTTTGTAGCTTGTATTCTTTGTGCAAGTGCTCACATTAAACCATAACATTCATACCCTGACATTTAGAGATGGTTAAAAATGACCAATACCTGTATCAAGAGATAAACGTGTGTCTTTGTAAAGGACAGTTTTTAATTGATGCATCATATTCAGTTTCCTCTCTTTGTTAATAATCTGCCTTATCAATCTATGCAGGAGGCAACAAGAGTACTTTTTCCCAGTTGTTTCTTCGGTACTAATGAGACAAAAAATTCTTTCCTGCGTTTGTTCGTAGTGCTTGCGAAGGTTAATGCCTGTTGCAGAATTAACAGTCATCAAGGAATAGATTTGGGCAGTACAGTTTTTTTTCTGTCTGCTTTGGCAGCATACATCGCCGCATTCATCGTCTGATCACACCCCTGGTGCACTAAGCGACAGGACTGAATTCACAAAACTCTGATATTTTTCCCAGTTTCTGCCATTTCATGAAAATTAGATGAGTGAAGATCTGCAGTCACATCAGTTTGACACGAGCAGACCAGGCAGATCACACAGGGAGCACGAACACTTAGGAGCAGTAGACATGCATTTGAAGAAACAGCTAGTCATTTCCATCTCAAGCACACAACTTTAACACACTATTTGTTACAGACTGGTGTGTGTTTGTGGAGAAACCATATCGTGGCCTCCACATACACAAGCTTCTCCAGACAGACTGTAAGCCTCTTAGTGAATAGGATATTGACCAAGGTGCTGTAACATGGGAACGATTATGCAAGCATGTACTGTTTTCTGTATCTGAAATTCAGTTTTCATAACAGTGGACTTAATTTAGATTTTGGTTTCATTGATTTGACATATTTATTTACATTTTGTTTGGGTGTGTCATATATCACAGCAGTTTTTGCAGTTTAATAATTTTAGTGGTATCAATATGACTACAGGCTGGTGGTCTATAATTCAGACATGTTTCTTCATCTGATTAAAATAAGACCACATTTTGATCTAGGTTTATTTTAATATTATTATGCAAGAATTATCTTTTTCCTTTTAGATTTTTTTTTCATACACTACAGTGCACTTATTTAAAATGGGAAAACATTTCTCAGATAAATGTGGAATGAAAAAATATCTTTGGGAAATCAATTTATTAATTAATTAAATAACTTATTTTTTTATTGCATTTAGCATTCCAGTTTTAATGATTCAGGGAAAAATTGCAAACTTGCATAAAAAGAATGACAGTGTTTCATAGCAAGCCGCTTTTGACTTGTTATGAAATGATTTTTGTAATTCTCAGTAATGTTGAAGTATGAGTCCCCAACACAATTAAATCCCTAATGACTTGGCAAACTCTTTATAGAGACATTCTGGGACACACCTCTAATGTTTAAATTCACAGTATCTAGCAAATGAAACTTTGTTTTCAGCAGTCTCCCTTCCATTTAAGCGCCAAACTCGACCTCCGTCGTTCTTCATCACCTCGCCTCGGTTTATCGCCCAAGATGGTTGTTTTGTAATAATAGTTTCAGATACATACACGAATTGGTCTGTTGATTATAACCACATTATACCATCAAAGGAATTTAATACCACAATTTAAGAAATAGAAGAATATAAGCAATGGAAATATTTTTAAATTGGGGACCAACTCAAATAGCTATCAGTGGGTCGCCGAGGACTCACTACATTGAAAACCTGTCATTACAGTACCGAATAAACGTTCTGATGGATAATGATAATGTTAGGGGTAATCAAATTATTATTTTTATATATAGGTGTGCTAAATGAGTGATTCATGGAGATATTTTCCTAAAGGTTGTAGGCCTTTTTACCCTCCTGAGCATAGTAACGGGTAGGACTGCTGCCCATCACAGACCAACTTGACTCAGAAAACATGCTGAATGCAGTTCCTTTCCTTTTTTCTTTGAATAATCACACCAGGGCCTCTTCTTCATGAAACCCCCCGAAAACAGTCAGTGTTACATCTTACTCACTCATCCTCAGAGTGAGTCAAGGGTTTACCACAACCTGTTTAGTGTTGTTGCATTACTATTAGTTCTCATTGAAGCTTCTCAGTCACTGCAAGTTGTTGCAATAAACAAGCATTCAAGTAGTGAGACAACAGAAAGATCTGATTCCTCTGTTCCAGGGCTGAGTAAAATTCTGCTCCGTCACTTTCACTTCAACTTGTCTTTAACATTTATAGCAGAGCAGTTAAAACCAGGCTGTGAAAGAGCTGGTGTCGTTTATGATGCAGATGGCCTCCAGCCAATCCAAAACCTATCTGCAGTTGGCTTCATCGGTTGAATGCGTCTTAAAGAGGCCCTGCAAATGTGCTTGTGTGTAGAGGGTGGAGCCTTCTGATTGCACAACATGTGCAGGCCTTTGCCAGCAGCTGAATGTGTGCAGAACGTTGTTTTGGTTTAGTGCGTTGAGTGCGATATCTGAGTGTGCAACAGCTTGATAATCCTCTAAATGCTTTTAAAGAGTGGCAGTTTGAAAACCCGCAACTTTCCTACAGGAGGTAAATACAACATGGCGACACAGAAGGAGGGAGAAGCTGGCTTGTACTATCACAGTGCTGATAACAGTTTTCCAATTGGCCCAGAGCCGCCTTTTATGAATGAACTACGATTAACTGTCTCCATTGAGGTTGGAAGAAACAATGTTAGCGTTTGTGATTCATTCTTCACCTGGGCAGCTTTCAATTCACTGACGCCAAAGAAAGTGGTCATGTCCTGTTTACATGACTCTTGTTTTGAAAAGACATTCCTGCTTTAAATTGGACTAATGTAATTTTCACTCATTGACCAAATTGTATATGTTTTTTCTAAATATAGTATTAAATCATGCACTGACCCTGAACTTTTTGAGGGGTTGTGTGTAATCATATTTTCTAATCATGGTCAGTAATCTGGTTTACTTTTGCATATTTCCATTTAAAAAGAAACAGCATGGCTACATCAAATAGTACTACATCTTAAGATCCCTTGCTTATGCATCCAGGAAGCTCCCTATCCTATATTAGAACCAAACAAAAGAACTGCTGTCATGAAAATAAAGCACTCACAAATTACAATAAATGTATATTACATAATAGCACTGTTGCAAATATCATTTCCGAGGTTTGTGAATTCTTATGTAGTAATATTAACTATAATTTGAATTGAGGTAATTTCTTATTACCTAGATAAGGTTGATTGGGATTATTTTAATACATTTTGAAGTTACCAGAGACCAAGGCTTTCACTTGGTCATGTCTTTGTCATAGTAGCCCATCTCACATATTGATCGCACCTTATCAGTGAACGATGTTCTTGTTTGCCTGCTGCTGTTTCTCCTTGGTTGTATTTTGTAAGGTTCCCCAAACAGAGATGTAAATTGTTGGTGCTGTCCTTTTATCTTTATGGGGATTTCTGGATCAGTGAGTTGGCATTTCTTATGATTGCTTCTTTACCTCCAACTTCTCCAATGTGGCTCATGGACGATGGTTTGTCTTTAAATTAATCTTAATTATTTCATTTACATCCATTCAGCTTCTACTGTTTCCTTAACTTTATGAATAGTTTTAATATACATTTTTTCTGAATTATTTAGTAAACGAATACCTTGTTTTTTTATTTATATGAGTTAAAAAAATAATAAAAAACAAACTACAGTCCTGGACCAATGAGAGCACTTTGATGTTGAGCAGTGGGTCAGATACCTGGTGAGATGTCCAAAATATTAGCTTACGAACGGTGTAATGCGTATTAATTTCTCATCTTTTGCTTGTTTTTAAAAATATCTCAGTTGAACCATAAATAAAAACCTGTGTCACGAATTTCATAAAATATTTATTTATTTTAAATAATGTCCATTTCAGCTTTTTTCAGTGTCAGCTTTTTTTCCCCTATCTTTAATGGAAGCGATCATTTTGCAGACAACTGTACACAAATCATCGTGGCATTGTTTTTATATTGGTTGAAAATTATCTTAAAATGACAACATCATTGCATACTTCTGCCTGTTTTGGACATTCTAACAGTATTTTTGAAGTTCATACTAAATGGCTTACCGGGAGTATTACTAAACATAATACATTAAGAAAATATGATATAGCACAGAGTACACTAGAATGATAAAAATAAAAGCACTTATTTTAATAAGTCATTCTGATCAAAGTTTGTTTTTGTCAGGAAGAGTAAATCACAGCCGAGTTGTCGTGTTAAAATGCGGTGGGAATGACAAAGAGAAGGTCACAGCATAAAACACCTGTAGTGAATGCTTCTTTTCTACTGGTGCAGTAGCTACGCAGTGTACAATTTGGAATACAAATTGAATGAAAACTGTTTTATATAAAGTTTCTGATGAGTTGCATCAATACTATTAATGCCTCTAGAGAGATTTTACGCTTGTGTGAAGATAGTAGTGGCAAGAAATTGGCCTTAAACAGACATTTAATTGACAAAATTATAAGTCATTCAAGATCAGTTTCGATATGAGTCATTGTTCTAAACTCTGTGGATATTCTCCCCCAAGTAAAGATGACAATGCCTTGGCAGACTTTTACACACTGGCCATACTAAGACTTACTTGCAGACAAAGCTGGGGTTTTTGACGCCACTAGCCGCCATGTGTTGAGCCTGTGATCGGATTGACGACTCTTGAGGCGTAATTGGATGTGACAGGTGCTGATGGAGTCGGGTCTTGAATGTCATAATGAAAACTGACGCAACATTTCCCTCATGGTTTATTTTTCAAATTGGAGCCAGCTAGTTGCTCATAAGAAACCCGATAGACAGAGTTCCTTGTAGTTCTCACTTTTTTTCTTTTTAAGATTCAGACTTTTTCTTTTTTACTTTGTAGTCATGTACTTCTTTGTCTGTCGGCCTGCACACATCAGATGCTTTCTGAAGTGTATCCCCCCTACCTAACCATTTAACTAATATTCTGTGAATACATTTTTTTTTTTTTTTACAGTATTTGGTCCAGTCATGTGAGCCTGGCACTGAAGTGGATTTAAGAACAAGACCCATGCCTAGGTCCTAACCTTTGGTCTAATCCCTCCCTCATTCCCTCCCCCCTCCTTTTAACCCATAACCAGCAGTAAAAGCTTCATTGTTCCTGTCCTCTGCTTGGGTATCTGATCATTAACCTACATTCAGAATAGCGGCAGTAGGCTTCTTAACGCTTTCAGCGTCTAAGATCAGTTAAATGGGCGTGTTTTAGTGAGTCTGGGACTGAAACATAGTCTCCTGCAAGTGGAGTTAACCCCATCTACGCCTCTAACGTGCAAACAGGCTATTTTATGAGCCTCTTGATTTGTGCGAGCCATCTCCTCAACCTTTCCCTTGTGAATTTGGAGCTGTTCCTGTTTTTTATGGAAGCTTCTAAGTGATGAATACTGTAAAGCTGTAAAATGGTTCAGTACTCAGTATTACATAAGAATTTAAACATTTAGGGTGTAAAACAGCATTTTGCTTGGATAATTATGTATTGTGTAAAATACAGTTGTATATTTTATTCAAAATTATTTTTACATCAGTAAAATTAGAGGAACATGCTTAATAATCTAAAAATGATCGCTATAAAATTAGGAATGGTCATCCAAAACATCACCCACTTTTAACATCAAGAGCTCTCGATCCTCTAAATTCTAATCTGTGAGGGTGGCTGGAGCTCCAACTACATTTTACTTTGTACAATCATCATTAGCAGCTGTTGAAATATTAGTATTTTCAGGCTTATTAGTTTAGGTAATAAAAGGCCATGCTTTTCGCAGATGGAAGAGTTTAAATCCGAGCTCTCCACCTATTCCCAATAACACAGCCGGTTTATTTATGCAACGCAAAAACACTTGGAAGGAAGGCCAGACACTATGGAAGAGGCGTGTCTCGGCTGTCTGGGGTTAGGCTAGTAAGAGGTGAACAGACGCCTTCAGGCATCCTCTGTCTTTTGCTGTTTGTTTGTCCATGTTCAAATATGCCCTCAGTTCAGACAAACCAATGATAAGAGGAGGAGATCTGCACGTAATTCATACTGGGACTGTTGTGCCTTTTGAATTTGATGAGCACTTGAATCAAAAAAATGACGTGACATTGGTTCAAGGATATAAATAATATAAAAAATAATGCTCTTCTGATTTAGATCTGTTTGACAATTGGGAAGGTTAATATGCCTTTATGACATTTCAAACATGCTGCCTGGCTGCAGATTTTATTTAAGGTTATTTTCTCAATGATTTTTTGCCATGAACTGTCCGAAAGATACCATTTTGAAGTCTAAAATGAGGAACTTTATGTTCTTTTTTTACTTAATCCAGACCCAATTTATTACATGCAAAGGAGAAACACTGTCATGATTAAATATCATTCTATCAGTTAAATATGTATTATATGCTTCATAAAATGTCAAAAATATAACACAATCACAAATTTATGGAATAAGATGGCAATGACTTCACAGAATGTCTGAAATGGTTACCCTGATAAAACAGAATTATTTATGGAAAAACTACATATTTCTTTCTATATTGTGATCAGTAGAAGTGGGTGTTTCAAGGCTGTGCATGCATAATGAGATGCATTTTTATGCTGCTGCGTATAACTAGACCTAAATGTTGTGTTATATGCTGGAAATCCTGTGTGGCTAAAGTATGATTGTGCCATAGATGGGCCGATCAACGCTGGTTATTGTTTCCTCTCCTGTAGTCTCAATAATCGGGCCTTTGCGTCTGCCTTTGTCCTGTTTCTCATTATGGAGTCAGGAGGAGGAGGAGGAGGAGGATGACAATGAAGGCAGGGAGTGGATGTGCAGCCCAAAGAGACCTCCCCCATTTAGCCTGATAGCAGAAGGACCCACTACCACGTGACTGGCTGTTTACCATTGCGGCAAGCACTAAGGGTCTCCGTGAATG
>JAVQJG010022713.1:0-16116 GCA_036024015.1 Craterocephalus amniculus
AACTCCTTTTCCAACGATTCCTCCACCCCTCCTCCCCAATGTGTCCCTTTTTTTTTTCTCTTTAGTCTATCCTTCAAGAGGGAGGGAAAAAAAACGAGATGAGAGAAAAACAGGCAAAGGGGCTGCTAGAGGGGTGATGGGGCATGTGTGAGGTGGGGGGGGGTTGAGGTCAGAAAACAAATGAACGCTGTGTTTTTGCACGCAATGCCACACACGAATTCCGTGTCACCTGCGCTCTCTTCCTAAAGGTCCCGATTAATGTTTTATTTCTTTTACATCCCACTTCACTTTGTTTCTGTTTGCTAGGGATGTAACGATTCACTCAAGCCACGATTCAATTCTCGATTTTAAGTTCTCGATTTAGATTTTTTTATGATTTTTTTCCAACAGAAATAATTTTAGTTATTTTATGGCCAATTGAATTTTTTATATTTGCCTTTTTCTCCCGTGTTTAAAACAGTGACCTTCTATTGCCTGTTGCACAAGCTAAACTTAACGCTGAACAAAAAATTACTATAGATACGGAAATGATCCCAAATCTTTTTATGAACAATCGAAGTTTTTTGTTTTGAACGTCATCTGCATTGATTGCATTGATGCATTGCATGGGAATCGATTTACATCGATTAAAACCATTTAAACCAGTTTGAATCAATTTTAAATAGATTTTCAGAGTATCGTCACATCTCTACTGTTTACTAATTTTTCTCTCCACCCTCTCCAGCTGCATCCCTTCACCATGCCATGCACGCTCTATCGTCCCCTCCAACTAATTTCCCTCGTTCTCTTGTCTGAATCACAGCCTGGAGCGCAGAAATCTGTCCTTTCACTCCATTAGACTGACAGGGCGTCAGACTTCTTAAGCTGATCTTATCATAAGTGCAACTTTGTCAAATATGAAATCCCTCTCTGAGGCGTGATGCTATGATGATTTTGTTCATACTGGCTGTCAGAAACACACAGAAAGAGACCTCAGCACGTCAAGATACAGTAACATTCAGAAACACTGAATTGCATCCTGAGAGGGTGTCAGGAGGGTTTGTCCTATTTCCTTTGTTGTAACAAGAATAATGATGATGGAGCCTAATACATAATTCCTATGTATTACAACAGAAAAGGTCCTGCTTGTCACTCAAGGCTACAAGGGCTTAAAGCCGAGCCTTTTCTTCTCTGGAGGCACCGCACTGTATAATTGCTGTAACTGAAACCTGCGCCTACATTTACATTCTGACAGAATCTCCCTCTGAGTGGGGCTACTCAGCTTTCTCCAAGTAGGGCTCATATCTTTTTACTCAAATCTAAATATTCAGATTTGCTGAAAATACAATAAAATCTGCCAGTTTTATGACATAACAGCTGCCACGAGTCAGGCACACAACTGTGCACCACCTGTCACAGGGGAACAATGGTGTGCATGCATAGGCGAAAGCAGTGCAAGGAAACATCTGTTGTCATTATAATAGAGTGTTAATCAGCTGTACTTCATTACTTTGAATGCTTAGAATAGCAGCTTTAAACTTTTTTTTTTTTCTTTAAAGAGTCTGCTGAGTTTGAAGATTATCTGATATTGCAGCTTCCATGTTAATATAATGGAAATGCAAAGACTTTTGCTCAAAATTTGCAAGAATACATTTGAGAAATTTTGCATCAAGGTGGGTGGTGCTTTTCTCTACTTTGGAACTAGTTCCCAAGACAAACACTTACTTAGTTTAATTTAAATTGTCCTTTAGACTTGGTAGATAAATATAGATTTTTTATCTCTTAGAGGAGCTTAAGGTTTTGTCATGTGAGCTACACAAAGAAAGCCTATTCTATGTTTAAATTTGCTTCATAGTATCCCCCTCAGCCCTGAGGTACAAAGCCCTACAATCAATAGAAGCACGAAAAAAATAGAGATTCATAGGGTGAGATCATCAGCATTGGAAAGGCAAAACATTTCACCACACCAAAGGTTGGCGTGCACTTTGTGTTTGATATTGGGAGGGAAACTTTTACAATGCTACTACTACTACTTTTACTTCTATGTTAAAATGTGCCTTTGATACTAGACGTCCTCATCAGAAAATGTTATCTGAGCATTTACAGCTTAAAGCTTGGCTGTGTTTTAGTGCAGCTTTCTCTGCTTTTTAAATGTCATCTGCTAGTGCTTTTAGCACCACAAGCAAAATTTATCCACCTGACTTTATCCGAGCTGAAACGGGAATCTCTGTCAAACCTGAGCAGAAAAAGCCATGACTGTCTCAAGGCTTTCCTGGGGGAGGGATGCTGGGAAAGGCATGCAGAAATTAATTAGGCTATCTCTTGGTCATTAAGGTTGGTCAGTTTTATCCTCAATGCTTCATGTGTGTTCTGCGTTCTTATTGAAAAGGCTAAAGTGGTGTAATTACTGGTTTTGTAATCATGATTATTTAATTAGAAAGTGGAAAATTTTATGCAGAATGAGGACACAAACAGCCTACATCTGGGATGAAAATAAAACTAAAGCTTTTCAATTAGTGCAATCAGTACTAGCCCCTGTTACATATCAGACCATAATAGGTGCTTTTCAATAAGTACAAAGAAGCATGTTGGTAATGAAGACAGCCCATTTTAAAAAGCACTGCTAACACACCTCTTATTCTCAGAAAATGTCAACTTCTTTTTTAAGGAATGTGAAAGATTAATAGCCATTGATAATTTATGCAGGCTGAGTTCAGAGTTCCCTGCTGAAGAATTCTAAGAAATGTTTTTTCTGTACTTGACAAGAGTTCATATCATTGTTTTTATCTCTTTCAGTGGGACGAGGTCAGCGTCCTAGATGACCGGGGGAAGCTTATCAGGACCTTTGAGGTCTGCAATGTCAACCAACACCCCCGTCAGCAGGACAACTGGCTGGCAACACCTTTCCTGTTACGCCGCTCAGCTCCACGAGTGTTTGTGACGTTACGTTTCTCAGTGCGTGACTGTGCCAGCCTGCGTACGCCATCACCCAGCTGTCGAGAAACGCTAACTCTGTACTACAAACAGGCTGACTCCCAGAGGGAGCTGATGAGGACCTGGGTAGCCGAGGTAAGGTTGGGCAAAGAATGATTACTTTGTAGATGTAAATTACATCCTGGGAAAATCTGATTACTCATTTGTTTGTAATATCAGCAGAGGCTGAGTTTAAATTTGTGATTCATGTTACGACAATTTGCACCACCCGAGACGGAACCTTCAAAGACCTTTCTACTATCAGGTTTAGCAATTTTGGTAGTTTTTCCAGTGGTAAAGATTTTCTAAAATGTTTGCTTTACAACACGATAACTGAGAAGTTTAATGTTTTGCAGAGTTTTCAAAAACTTACTGAAATTCATTCAACTCACAGATGAACAACAGTACTGAAACATTTTTCTCAGTAATGCACCCCATGTCTAAGGCTACGGCTAATGCATCGATCTTGCATCCTACCTGCACTGATAGCTCTCTCTAGCCAGTAAAAGGCAGGCTTATCTCGACTCGTCTTATCTCGATTCGGTCTTTATCTAATTCTTTTCCTCTCTTCCTCCAACAATGTCATCTAGGTTGTTATTTTTTTCTGAATCAGCTATGGTGTGGTCTCAAAACGACCAGTGTGTTTATATTTACTTGCTAGCATGTGACATGATGTGAACAGTAAAAGTCAGCTACAATGCAATCCCATGTTAAAAAGGCCATCTTAAACAGCAGAAATAAACAGCCTGGGGAAAAAAAAACAAAAAAAAACATTTTAGCTCAAGTTTAAAGGGGCTAAAAGCGAAATTCGTTGTTTTCACACTGAAAGAATAAAAACATTTTTGTGAAGAATTGTATTTTCATCTGGAGTGTAGCGTCACACAGAGCCTCTGTGTGTTGATCTCCAGCTCTGTTTTTACTAGCCGGCCCGGCCACGCGTGCATGTACGTCCATGTACGAACACGCGCACATGCGCTCCCGTCGTTATAAAGAGCCGCCACAGGGCGGAGTTAGGCGCAGCGCGTGCACTCAAGATGGTAGAGACTCACGGCAGTAGAAGTGGGAAGCGTCCGACCGAAGACGAAGAGAAGCCAATATTACCTCCAAGAAACGTTATTTTTTAAGGAAAGGGACAAAACGCGGATTAATATTGGACTGGCAAGGTGGAGAGAGCGGCGAGACCGAAAAGGACTCCAGTTTGCTCTTCTGGTACGTGACTCACGGAGCAGACTCCACCTCGTCCACGTCTCTGTTTTCCTCTTCCACAGATGGTAGCCCCTCGCTGCTACCTGCCGCTGCAGACAGGCTGCTGCTGCTCTAAGAAGTTGCATCAAAATAAAAATGGCTTGCTTTCAAATTTGTGTTTTGGGTCATAACGATGAATAATTAGAATAAGCTGCGGTTCTTAGCTGAGCTCATGTTGTATTGCACAGCAGACCCCATCTTGAATTAGTCATATTTGCATTAGTTTTAGAAAATATATAATTATCCTGTTTTTAGACCTACATAATTTTAAACATGCTCCGTTTAAAATTAAAAGTAAAACCATATGAGGCAAAGGAGTTTTTCCTTTTTAAAAAAAAAAAAAAAAAAAAGGGCGTGGTTTTTCGGTTAGTGGAGAGGTAGAGAGGCATTGATTGACAGTCTTTGTTTTGGTTTGAGACAGCTCCACAGTATGCCACCTAACGGCGAAAAAAAATTGCTTTTAGCTCCTTTAACTTTGTGACAGCTGTGGGAGGAATAACTCATATCAAAGTCAAATTCAGCATCCATCTTGCATCCTGTTGAGACTGCTGAGAGCTCTTTTCCGAGCTCTCAGCAGTCAGTAAAAGTCAGGTCAACACGCTGTCAATTACTGTTTGCTTTCACTCATTTCCCTTAATATATTCTTGCTTGTCTTTGCTGAATTGGCCATAATGCGTGTCCAAAAACACCCAGTTGGTTGATATCCAGTTGTTGGTGTGCTATGTGGTGATGCAAAGCAAGATGCAGCTGTTACAATTCTTTGGGCTTGGGAAGTGAGGCTTCTAAGCCCAGGGATGCTGCAGGTAAATGAAACCTCCAGGGATGTGTACTGAATGTCAGTGTGCCATCAAACAAGTCAGAAGCAATAGGTTTTAAGGCTAAAACTTATACAGTAGCCTACAGCTTAAAAAGGGTTGCAGCTTTCTTAAGAACAGTACATCATAATCCACTGTACTTTTCAGTCCAGCCATCCTGTAGTTTTGTTGCAGTTTGCTGCATAGCTGGAACAAGCTGATGTGGATACTTCAGTTTGAGCTGTTGGTCACTTTTACTATGCTGAAGAAAAAGTAGAAATCAGTGACTTTATGGTGGAGTCAAAGAGCTGGAAAGAAGCCTTTTACAGGACATACAGTAAGCAAATTTTTAAATATTGTGTCACCTGCATAAAAACTGGACTTTCAAAATGTATGCAAACTGGTCAGTCAGTGAATGTTACGACCCCTGGACGGAGTGCAACCTGACAGACATGGAGGACTGAACACAGTACATGGTTTGAAGATTAAAAAAGGTTTATTTACACACCAAATGAAACGAGCTATGGAACCTGTGGGGATGGAAGGGGACAATGGTTGTGCCAAATCAATGAACTCAATATAACAACACAAGTCCTAATTGAATGTGGATCCTAATCTATTCCAGAAACAAACAAAAGAAAACCCCTAACTAAACCGTATCTACAAAACATACTGGCCAAAACGAATACAGTGGGTGGCATCAACCTCTTCCCTAGTGTATCTAACATCAAATTCACCTACGTGCAGGGAATGTACAGGGTACCCCCATCTTACCTGTCCCAATCCTACCACCACTTACCTATTCCAAGCGTTTAACAAAACAGTTGAGTTGAGTTGAGCAAAGCAGAAAAGCAAAGCAGGGCAGCAGCAAGAGCAAAGTGTCTTCTGAGTAGCTCCCGGAAGCAGAGCAGGTGTGCTGCATTTAAGCAGACGGCTCGGTGGTGATTGGAGGGGTAGTTGAGAGGCCAACCAATAGCAGACAGGTGTGGGCAGGTCTCCCAAATTGGTTCTTCCTGCTTGTGATTGCTGGTTGTGAGACTCAGGGGAAACAAAAGAAAGACATAAATCACGCAACAGTGAAAAAATAAAAAAACAGATATCAGATCTTACTAATGCAAAGATATGCATGATGTAAGATACAATAGAAGGTCAACAGTGTTTTCTCACACAAGCCTTGGCATTGTGGTATTAGGTATATGTATGTTGATGAATATCTCAGTTACACTCGTGCATTTTTATTGGGACAAGAGTGATTGATCAGTTTTATGCCAAGTTCAAGCCATAACCAGAGCTCGACTCAATCATACATGTAACCACATTGTCTCTCTTCACAATCGGCTCTTCCATGAACTCTGATAACAATGGTCTCTCTGCAACTCAAGCTAACTTTCAGCTCATCAGCATTTGACCTACTTATCTCTGCATTGGATATTTAGATCTCAAGCTGCATAGATAGCGGGCGTTCACAAAAAAAAATGATTCACATCAGAGACGAGGTTCTTATTTATGAAGATAGTGAATCCATCCAACAGGATTGAAATTTTAAGACTTTAAAACAGAATAATTTTGTTTTTGTTGCTTTCATTTTGACTTGAGGCACAAGAAGTTAATGAAAGGAGTAAATACGGAGACCAGACATTGTTTTCTCAATGTGTCTGCAGACTTTACAAGCCTCCATGTTCATCTAACACTTTCCCAAAACCATTCACTTCCACTCCCTCAGCCAAGAAATTGTGTTTGGAGAGTTACGACATATCACTGAAAGGAGAGAAGCTGTTTCAGACCATTATTTATGAATGGCTTTTACCATCTTCTCCTTAGACTTAACTAGCCAAAGCTGGTGTTGCCTTCAGACAGTCTTACTGCTGTGAAGGCACAGCCTGATGTTTCATTGACTGCCACATACTGACATGACCTTTGTATACTGCATGCGCAAAAGAGTGGCCATTTCTCAGTGCTCTCGCATCGATAATACTTTCATAAAGGAACTCTGAATTGCAGCCAAAGAAACAATCACCAACAGTACTTATGCAGACATGACATAGTATAGCTGAATGTTTGAACAGTGTTGCCATTCAAAGCTTCCCCAACACAGATGAATATTTTTAAACAGAGAAATATATCGCAGCACTAATACTTTTTTTTTTTTTGGCTAGAGCTGTAGCTTTTTTAGATGTGCAGCTGCTATTTCATTCACCAGAGTTGTGCCCTCATAGCTTTACTTGCAAAAGAATTCACTGTAAACTAAATGAATGCTGTTAAATCAAGGGCAAAATTTGGGGCTAGAAACTACTAATGTCATTTTGTAACATGTTCAAGCAGAGTATTTCAATGCATTAGTAGGAATTTTTACATAATGAACTGCCAGCTGTTGTTAACAGATGTGAAGACATTACTTGGGAAGTTTAAAGATCAAATTAATCAGAAATAATGCACTCTAAATACTAAATACTCTAAACTGCATGCAAATTATCTACATACTTTCAGATTATTAAGTCCTCCATCCATCCATTTAGAGACTAGAACTTATCCCAGCAGATATTGGTGAAAGGCAGTTTACACCCTCGACACATCTCCAGTCCATCACAGGGCCAAAGACATAACCCCTCGTCCTCATTCTATATTCATAGTCCTGATAAGTGGAATTGATTATTTTGAAATTGATTTTTCTGAGACCAAGCTGAATGAATGAGGCTATGAATTAATAAATGATGAGGTGAAATCTGAACTGCATTATGCATTAGATTTGACCATTTAAAACTGTTGTTAAGCTGCCAACTGTTGGACTGAAACATTTCCAAAGCAAAAAGCCCTTGTCCATCAGATTGGTAAACCACAATGAAACTAGCAGGAGCTGACTGAACTTCACACTGAGGATGCAGCAGCAGGTACAACACAAACTGTATGATTGTGTTCAAACCAAACCTGTCACTGTCTTCTGACTAGTACTGATTGTATAATCGCCCTAATTACTGAAGAAAAACTGCTGACAGCCTCCTCAGACCATCTCGGTGAGACATGAAAACCTGTCCAAAGGGGGGGATGTGCCAGTGTGGTTTCCATTTCATTTCCACTAATTGACATCTCAAAGACATCAAATTCAAATGTTCCACCCACTGCAAAATACCTTCAAACCTCAACTACCGTCAGTAAAGACACAGTGCATTTTTTTATGCTGAGGCTTTTTGAACTACTGAGTCAGAGATTCATGAACATTCACAGTCATGGTGGGAGGGATGCAGCACTTGTTTGTATGAATGTGTTTCTCCATAGGGAAGTGAAAAGCAAATCAAACTCTGATGAGGAATCATAGGAGAGTCATAAAGAAACAGGAAGCAGTACAGCTATGAAAGTCTGGGCACAGACTTGAACATGAACCCCCACTGGGACTTCCATTGATCTGACTCAGCTTTTTACTTTTCATCAAACTACTTAATAGCCTGAAATTGCCAAGAAATACTGCATAACTTTTATCTCGCCTTTCATCTCATTTTCTCTTTTATATTTATAATAACAACAGTACACTTCCAGTCCTCACTCCAAAGTCAACCATCTGCTATTGTCTATCATTTTTTCTTGTTTACTTCTTTATTTCCTGTCAGCCACACATTTTCTGTGCTATTGTGTTCTTCCTTGACCAGTAATTATCATTTCTTCTCGTTTGTTTTGTCCACTTTGTGTTTTCATCTGTTCAGCCATCAAGCGGGGAGAAGGAAACCAGGGAGGGCTGGGTGAAGATCGACACGATTGCGGCTGATAAAAGTTTTTCCAAAGTGGAGCCCAGTTCACCTCACCAGTATCAACCCAACAGATACAGCCGCATTAATGTTAAGACACGCAGCTTTGCCCCACTCACACGCAAAGGGTAATCATCTCTGGACTACATTTTCCCTCAGTGTTTTCCCAGCATCACTACTCCCAAGGGTCTGAATGTTCCCCATCTTCACATTTGACCTTTTTTTTAAATTTCAGATTTGTCTTGGCCATTGTTGATAGCGGAGCCTGCGTTTCCCTCATGGGTGTGTCCATCTTCTTCCGCCGTTGTCCGGCCACTAGCCTCCACTTGGCGTCTTATCCTGCAACTCCCTCGGGTGCAGAGCCAACTGCCCTCGTGCCTGTGACTGGGACATGTGTCCCCCACAGTAAGGCACAAGGAGGCTCGCCGCCTCGCATGCACTGCAACGCTGAAGGAGAGTGGATGGTTGCTGTAGGAGGGTGTGTGTGTGACGAAGGATATGAGCCAAACATCAATGGATCCACTTGCTTGGGTGAGTTTAAGGAACAGTTTCAGTGCATCAGTGGAGTTGATCTGAATAGTGAAAGGACACAGGTTATTTGGACAAAAAGAAAAAAAAAACTCTGCTCCTGGCAAAAATTATTGCAACATAACAATAAATTCACACGTGTCATTAATACATTTTTGACATTTTTTCACACAGATTCAACAAGCAAATTGTGTTCATTTCTGAGCTTTAGATGAGCTGGTAGATGGATTTCTTTAGTCCAAGATGACTGGTAATTGCCATCAGAAATGACTCTCCACAATAAGCCAAGCATACTTTAACAAGATGTAATGCTGAGCTGGATAATGATGGGCAATGTGAGTTGCTCCCTGGGTTCATTCATGAGTTCACCCCAGTTGCTATCATACATTAATATGCTGCCAACCTCTGATGTGTATATTCATATAATCTTTGAACCAGAAGGCTCTCCCTGTCATCCTGCTGCATAGCTACTATCATTATTAACAATAATCAAATTAAAATTAATCACAAATAAACTCGCAGCTCTTCCAATGTAAATGTAAAATATGTGAACAAGCGTTAACATTGAGCATTGTCCATGAAGACAGCTACCGCCTCACAGGGGATGGTAAATTCTTCCATCCTATGTTTCCATGTGTCGGAAATAACAGGAGCTGTCTGCCTGTCTGTGTGCTGTTTTACAGTCATACTGTGTATGAAGTTATTGTAGAGTGAGTAATTCAAATTTGAGGTCCATTAAAAGTCCCTGAAATTCATCTTTAAAAACAACATATGTGCTGTACATCTTTGTGTAAGAATCATTCAGTGACAGCATTTTTACATGCATCAGGGAAATGATGTGATGCAGCTGACTGTACCAAAACGCCTGCAGACAGATGATGTTCATTAACTTATATTCTTATGTTGACTGTTGATTTGTTTACGTGATTCCTATATATACCAAGCTAGCAAAGGAGTCAGACAGCTGCTTCGTACAATCAGTCCCACATCTCATCCCATCATTCTTACCTCCCCATAGAATTCAAATACTGTATATTTGCTGCTAGTGTGTCGGCCACTAACGTCAAACATCAAAGTATCTTAGATCATTTCTCCTTCAGCATGAAACAAATAACATTCTGGTTTGTGCGTACGATGTTTACCATTATGAGCCTTTAGGCTGAGAATAAATGGAAGCCTGATCATTTCTCAGTTGGAACCAAAGAAAAGCAGATTTTTCATTAATGAGCAAACCAGTCTTAAACTGGTCCCAAAGTCACACAAGAGGTTTAGCGATATTGAGATTATGCCACTATGACAATGTAGGTAATTTGTTGGTTCTCTCGAAGTCGAGCCATAACTGCGTCCTGTACTTAGAGCTATGGCAAACATGTAGCGCTTCCAAACATGGGCCTCAGTCAAGACCAGCATTTAACAACTGTGTTTTCACACTCTGTCAGTATCATGACACATGCTGCTAAAACGCTTGTCACTTACTGGTTGGATTTAAGTGATAGCATTAGGTTTTTGGGGTTATAAAATGGTCATGTTTGGCTCAGAGGTTTTCTTATGCCCACACAATAGTTCATCCTTACAGAATGCTGCATATTCTTACTTGGGTTGATTAAGGATGCAGTGTAAATTACTCCTGACGTCGCTTTTTTTTTAGAAGAATGGCTTCATTTCTTCGGTTGCAGAGATTTAAGTATCAAGAATTTATCACTCAAACCTCTCTCGCATCACTTGTTGGGATTCCATGCTGTACTCAGACAAGGCTGGTTTTCTTTTCTTTTTTTTTGCCATTTGCCAATGTGAAGATGCTTTCTTTTTTAAAATAATAATAAAATAGTAAATGGATAAATTTATAAATTACTGGCTGTCCTCCACTAAACAAAACAAAAATGACTCATAACAAAGTTTCCAATTCAGGTTCAGGCTGATCTTTACATCTCGTTGGTTTTTGTTTTGGTATTCCCCGAGAAATGAAACATCTGGATCAATACTGAGAGGAGCTGCTGTCACTCTGATGCACTACTGCGTTTGATGTAAAGACCAGGAGGAACCGAGGGCAATCAGAGAGGGAGACAGAAGGCATCCTGTAAACATTTTAGTGAACAAATCTTATGAAAAGAATAAGAAAGAAAAACCTTAGTAAGAGAGAAAACTTCCAGCCAAAGATGCTAAATTCATCATTTTCTGTTAAACGACACAAAAGGACAATGGAAGATGCGTATAGGAGAGCACTTCAAACTTGTAAAAGGGGCCAAAAAGATAATGACAAAAAACTTGAGAGACGTTTCAGAGAGACAGGACGGGATATATGGAGAAAGCAGGAGGAGGGAGAGAGGAAGAGAGGGAGAGAACCATAGTGAGAGGGATGTGACACATTTAGGTCATGGCGATGTAATGGCCACTCGTCTGTGAACAAGTGACAGAAACCACAGGGGGAGAGAGGGGGAGTTGAGGGAAAATAGGGAGAGATGGGAAAGGGGGAGAGTGAAAGATAGAAGGATACAAGTTAATGACATAGAGAAAGAAGCAGGCAAAAAAAAAATTCTAGGGCAATAAGTACAAAGTAGAGGTTGTGTGAGTTTCTTTACATGAAGCATATGAGGCTGACCGGGTGTATGTTGCTGCAATGCCAATATTTGCTCTGTCCACATACATAATGAGGGCTCAGAAAGTCAGGATTACAGTCATAAACTGCATCCTCAAAGGAATTTTAGTGGGCATAATTGCTCAAGTCTAACCAAAGGCAGCACTGTTAATCCTCAATCCTGCCAAGTCAGCTGTGAAATGTGTTCATGCTCTTTTGCTTTACATCTGCACTCGGCCCGCTACTTGTGTTTGTCTGCATTTGATTGATACCTACTGACAAATCACCCCTCAGTAGTGCTCGATCACGAGAGCAAAAACTTCCCCTGAATGCCTATGAATGATTAAACACGTTGCTGCTCACGCTGCTCCGGCTTTTTGTCCAAACTCTCATTTGATTATGTTTTGTTGATCACTTCACTGGCTAATGATGTGGACTGGCATCATCACATTGTTGTCCTCTCGAACTTCCTGGGAAAGCAAAGCGGCAGATGGTTAATTGGCAATGCGGTTTTCAAGTATTACTAATACCAGCCGATGCTTGTTCCCACCAGAAAATGGGGCACTAACTTTCTTAACTTTTACAATTTGTACATGTCTAAACTAAGCATGACTAAAGTGTAAAAGTTACAATGTGAACTTTTAAATGGAGGCTGTAATTATATAAAAGTCAGAACTAAACACAGAGACTAAACGCTCAGTTTTTATGCACCTCACATGTGGGATAAACTTCCAGAAAGCCGCAGGTCTGCTGAAACTAAGCAGTTTTACATCAGGGTTGAAAACTTTCATCAAACAACTTTGAATAAATTGGCGTTCTGCAAATAAAGTTGAATTGAAATGAATTGAATTGAATTGAACTGTTAATTGACTTTTATTTCTTTCACTTCATCCTATTTTCTTTGAAATATGGTTTTCTTCTTCTGATTTCTACTGTAATACTTTAAATTCTTCATGTAAAGTTATATGAAAACTTGCCTTGCCTTTTACAATGGCTTTGCAGACCAGACAGTTTGGTAAAGTTCAATCAAACCCTTGAAAGATTGTTATAAAATCTAGCTGATGACAGAAGTTGCATGATTTACAGAATCTCGGAGTTCTGGGAAAATAATTCTACTCTTCAAAAGTCATTTAGTTGGCAGTTGTGAATAACCCATTCTTCTGCAGATCAACTTCTTGAAATGTCGGGAATTTTTAGGGTGAGACTTGTTTGTTGAACATTAAAGCCAATCTGTCATCTTACAGTTCTTCACAACAGCAGGTACAATTGATTTTTCTCCCTTTAAATCCAGCATTTATTTCTTTTCATCCTGCTTTGTTTTGCTCATCATCTTCCAGTGTCGATTCAGTAATCCCATTTGTAAAGCAGAAAATGATGACAGATAGCAACAGAGCGTAAACCTGTCACTGAGTGTTGTAGGTGATTTATAGTATTGTTTTTGAGTTGTCACTGCTGGAAAGTAATAGAATGCAAAAATGTGTAAATAAGCAGTTGACACTAATTTGCCCTTCTTTTAGCTGCAAGCATAACTGTTGTAAAGCTCAAACTATCTGCTTTCTCATGAATGTGTGTTCTTGGTTTGGTTAACTCACTGAGATCTTCTCTGGTTTAAACAACAACCTTGTCAACATGTGTAGCCTTGAGATCAGAGTCCCGCACTTAATGAGTAAAAACATTGTGGTTGTGGTTAGAGCAAAACTGTAAATTGAGGTTATTGGTTTAAAACAGTTAAAGAATGGCAAAAGTATGCACAAGCTTTTTTGTATATATGTTAATACTTGATCCTGTGTCGTGAGGTCATCTAGGTCCTGTGCCATCCACAAGAGTTCTGTCCCGCGAATGTTGCCAAACGCATATTAAAGAGTCCCAGTCCGACTAGAGTATAACACAGCATTTATTGCAGAAGTAAGATTACCCGGCACGACCTAGCAGGCCAGGAGACAGCTGAGGAGAGCTCCTCTTCCTCCTTCCCCACTAGTTTTATATAGCATATTGACTCTTCCTCTCCAAACCTCATGACCTTTGGCTTATTGGTTATTTTCCACGACACCTGTTTCATCCAACTGATAACAATATATTGAAGAATGTTAGTGGTTTTCATAAGTACGTTGTCTTAAAGAGAAGGTCCTCATTTCATTGCGTTTTTAATTAAAATGAATTGCATGGAAGGTCAAAAGATGGTGGAAATTTTTTTACAAGCTCCTGTTAATCCATGGACGTGGACGACTCTTAGTTATCCTGCCGTCAGACAACAAAATAACATTTAGACTGATGATGAATCAGTAAAACTAGCATTTACAAACCTGCTACCAGCACCTTGATAAACAAACAATGAATAATCACTTAAAGATCAATCCTCCTGAACTATTCATAAATCTCAAACTCATTTAAAAAAGAACAGAATATGAAGAACCAGTTTGATCAGTGTGACATTTAGTTGGCTGTTGTGAATAACAACCCGCTCTTCAGCAGTTTGATAAATGATTGGGACAGAAACATCCAAATGTGGCAGCAGCTGCTTTCCTTCCTTTATTTTTTTTCCCCCGGCAAACAACATAAGGAGAGTTTTCCCTTTAGGTGTTTGCACCACACAGGGGAGAAGAGGCAGGCTGAAAGATGACTGAGCATATGACATGATTACACCTGTTCACTCACACATAAAGCAGCCCTTTAATTTTGGGCTTCCTGAGCTGATCTGTGCCGTTCATCATCCTCAGACAGGCTCCTTCTGTTTGATTCCCTTTAAACCACTGTTGAGGATTTGGGGCAAAGATTAGTGCCAAATGCTCAAATGAGCCTGTAGTTCATTTGGTGCCATGTTGATTTTTTGTCTGGCACGCGGCTATGCCCCCAGAGAGAAATACTCCACATCACGTCAGATTGTTCTGATTTGTCGAACACAGTCCTCACTTAGCACAAAAATCTCAACTGTGTGTCCTAAGGAGAACTAGAGACACTCAGAAAGCGCAGACCTCCGTTAGAGGGTCACTCACCTGAGAAACACCCCAAAAGGCCCAACAACCCACCCAGCACCACGTATAGTCTGAATATTCTGGATCAGATCCAGAATATCAGCAGAATTGGGTCAAACACTGTCTGATTATAACATCTAGATGTCATCTTGTAATTTTTGCATTTTTTTACCAATGATTCTGGGAATTATCTGTTGAGATAAAAGTTATAGCAGCCACCACTCTATTGTAAAGGATGCTTGACAAAATCCTGGATCCAGACGTGATCGGAATCACCCCTAATCTGTCATATGAGAGACAGACAGAGGGACGGACAGACAAACGTACCAAAACATACCTTCACTCCTTAGCGGGAGTAAATAATTATGTTAGGGAATGAGAATATTTGGTGATAGGACAAGGTTAAAATACACATTTGTTGCTGTTCTGGGTAGAAGTTGCTCCCCTAGACGTAAACATGAGACGATGTGCTCTTTCTTAACATCTGTCATCACTTACCATACTTATTAGTGGTGTTGGCATTCATTTGTTCTTCCAGTCTATTAATAACTGTCACACTTTAGGGCAAATGTAAATGGGTGAAATTAGCAGTGACGTAAATGATAAAGTGGCAGAAGATGGATGGATGGATGGTAAATGATCAATGTTGGCTAGAGCCTGCTGCAGGATGTTTCCAAGCACAGATAATAACTCAAGTCAAACACGCAAAACCAAACCAAATCAATCGCATTTGGAGGATTTTATTGAGCCCGTTAGAGCATCACAGTAAGCCCTGATGATTACTCCCTTTCTTAATTCTGCCGTGTTACTACCAAATGAGATCAATAAATATACTTCCTGGAAAATTGTAATAATTCCAGAGAAGTGCTTTTTATTACAAAGTGACTGTGCAGGGTTAACATGAAAGAGTTATTTTAAGACAGACTAATCCTGTGTAAAGTTGAATCTTTATTCCAAACCAAGTAGCAAGTAAAATCATAAAAAAATATATAGGTGGTGGATTTAAACATGCACAAGCAGTTGAGGTTGTCAGCTACAACAGTATTAAGCAATGGGTCTTACGAAAATGTTTACATCAAATGATCTGAGGAAAACTCAAGCTGTCCAGAGTGAATGTTGACATTTGAGTCCTCATATGACACTCATCTAGGATATTTCTTAAAAAAATTTAAAGACTTCAGTGTATGTGAGAAAAAGGCCTTAGAGACCTGACGAAAGATTTTGATACCCTTGGAAGGAGGGCGGGTTAATCTGCTCACCCTCCAGCTGCAGCTCTGTGCTCGCATGAGTGTCATCATTCTGCTCAGCATCTA
>JAVQJG010022717.1:0-10034 GCA_036024015.1 Craterocephalus amniculus
CCCAGATACCTGGTGTTGCTGCAGCAGCCTCAATCCACAGAAAACTTAACTGCAATGCAGATTCCCAAAAGCAAAGTGCTTAATCACTCCATAAATGTTTTATCAGCACCTGAGCTTTCAGGCGGTTTGGTCTGTGTATATATCTTTAAAATGGACAAGCAAATGATTTCTGCTTCATTTCTCTCCTTCAGGTTGTTTTTCTTTGTCTGGAGTGCAATCTGTTCCCTCATGCTGCGTTCAGACACATGAGAATTTAAAAAATAAAGATACACGATACTCGTACTCTCTTGAAACGTCTCTGTTTCTGAAGAGTCTGGACTTATTTCAGCCCCCTGCAATTCAGCCTGTCTCATTCTGAAGCCATGCAGCCACAACCTGTTCCTCAAATTGAGCTTGACAGCAAAAGAGTTGGAATTTCATGTTTTCCTGACATTAGGATAAAAAATGAAGAGTTAGGGATGACTTTGAAGAAGAAAGTAGACCCAAAAATGAGACGGTGTCTCTCCTTTCTACGTCTTCTTTACTTTGAGATAATATACATGAGTGGGTTTAGGAAGACTGACTGGACTTTATGGTATTGCTGAGAATGGAGAAAAAGCAGAAAACAGACAGAATTACATTTGTTTAGTGTTTGCCCTTTGAGTCCAGATGTTGCTGCTGATTGCTTGAATCACGGCACAGAAGTGATCCTTCTTGCTACAGCAAAACTGTTAGTTTGATACCCCTGCTGCCCCGAGGCTACTGCCAGCACCACCATCCATTCCTCTACCTTCCTCCTGTCTACCTGCTCCACCTCTTCCACTCTTATTGATTTTGTTTTGAGGGGTTTAAAAACAAAAGTTTCCTGTGTTTTCAAGCTCAATTTGAATAGTTTTTTGAAGCTGATGAGTTTCAGAGCTGTTTAGGATGAAAGTTTACTCAGCATGAGAGGGTATGTAAATGCACGCATTTGCATATCATCTCAAGGTTTATGTATAAAGAGAGTTGGGAGCTGAGGGAGCATCACTTTAGGAAATAGAAGTAAGTAAAGACAGGATCCAAAACAAAACAGTGCAAAACAAAGACAATTAAAAACACATTCAGCAGTTACGGTCGGCGTCCTCGGAAGGCATAGAGAAACGCTCTCAGCAGGCTGATTTGTTTAAGCTGAGATGAGAAAAAGTGCTGAGGACAATTATAACTGCTAGGCAATTGTTGAAAGCTAAAAGGTGTCCGGTTAATTTTTGCTGTAAAAAAGGATTTCCTCCCTTTTAAAACTGAAGATTAAACCGTTTTTTGTTGTTTCGTTGCTCTATTTTCATATAAACAACATTCTGGAGTTATGACTGGTTTCTCACATCACTAGATAAATGCACCAAGATGGTTTACATTTCATTATTCAATGATTCAGTTATACATCTGTAGCTATGGAAACAGCTTGAAGCTGAGAGCTTCTTAATTTCCTGTCTGGGAGCACTTCAGCTTTGAATGCTGGAAATGGACAAAGACAACAAAAGAAGACGAAAGCAGTGTTCCGATCTTATCTCTCCCTGTAGCACCGAACCATCTGGAAATTCATTAGAATTAGGGGCGTGTGCTTTTGACTGACAGGTGCAAAAGGAGGCAGAGGGTAGCACCACTGCAGCTACCAGTGTGGCTTAGCTTTAGCACGCCTATATTTGTCAGCTGGGTAGCTTTGGTTAGCCCCGGGTTAGCTTTGTTAGCTCGTAGCTACAGGCCACTTAGAGTTTGATGGGTGTCAATCATCCCTCTCCACGGTCATAGCTCTCCTCTTATCCATGATGACTTTCCTTTTCATCTTCAGGTTTTTCTTCTCTATCTTTTCCCATTCTTCTTCCTCACAACACATGAACTGCTCCCCTCCCACATCTGCCTGGACCCCTCCTCACAGCCCATTTTAATATTTGCTTCCACAACAAATGAAAACTTCCCCAGAGGGCAAGATCCAATGTTGATATGAGTTTGTATCATTTAATGAAAATGTTGGCATACGGGGGGCTGAGGTGATGAAAAAGTGATGGAAAGGTCACGTTAAAATCTCAGCGAGAGACTTTGAAAGACAAATAAAGGGATTTGAAATTAAATATTGAAACAAGGTTGAGAGAAAGAAGGGAAGGGTGATGATCAGACTGAGAGTAGCAGGGTATGAACGGGTAACTATTTGAGCCTGAGTGGTATTTAGGGTCTTTGCTTCAGTCCTCATTAAGTAGGTAATTGATTTCCTTTGAAGCACCAAGTCATGAGCCGACCTGCTCATTTAGCACATAGAACCTCTTTAGCCTCGGCAATCTGCATGTGGCCTGAATGCTAAAGTCAATTGGCTGTTCCAAACACACGCTGAGGACAAAGTTATCCTTATTTGATAAATAGATCTACCTTGTTTAACTCTAAAACTCCTAATGAACATCCTTTATGGGTGATGTGGACATTCCTACCACTTCTATGGCAAAATAAAGCATATCTATCAATCCTGTTATGGATCTGCTGCAATGTCTCACACCAGCTGAACGTGCCTGACGGAGCTCAGGTTAATGTGCGAGAGCAGCAGCTATGCACGCGGCTCGCTCCAGTCTGCGGAGTCCCTACCCAAAGCGCACGACCGAAGCTTCGCCTTCCACCTCAGCTCCCCTGAAACCACCCGCCTGCCAGTCTCATCTTCTATTTAACCACTGAGATACTGGCAAGCTTTCTCTGTGAATTACTTCCAACACCAACCACACATCAGCTGTGGAACCTACCGACTGGATATAGGCGGTTTCTATCAATCAACACCATCTTAATTATTTATATATTTTAATAAAAGCACAATAATATGAGTTCTTGTAGATTACTAACAAAGAATGTGAAGACAGTGTTGCTTGCTGGGAAAGAACATCTGTTTACAACCAGTATTACCTGGTTAGATTATATTCATTTAGAAAAGGTAAATCCAGGAGGGAAGAGATGGAGAATGCAACAAAGGAAACAAAAGACAAACCTTTTTGCACTCCTGAATCCAAAACCTGCGACAGCGCTGAATACCCTTTCACCAATAAACAGCATGTTTTGCTGAATATCTAAGAATAAACTTGTAACATTACCAAACACATTTTATATACAGAGTACATTTGACTTTTGTCAGTCACACTCTGACAATTTCTGTATTTTTTTAAATCATCAAAAATGTGTTTTTTAAACATGCTGTGGACAGATTTGTTTAAAAGTTGATGATTAAAAATGGACTGAAACATCGTTGTAAAAGCTTAATATAAAGTGTAAGAGTAGAAAAACTATGCAGACGTTACTATTCAGGGTCTGTGCTTATAAAGAAGCTGGAAAGTAACAATAAAGTTGATAAACCCAACCATGGACAAGAGCAATGAATTAGCTTAAAGCTATATTCCCTATATGCAAAACATCACTGGCTCTATAAGTCCTCCACGTCTTTTTGATAATTAAATCAATAATAGAATAAATAAATGATAGAACATATGATCTAAACTAACTGAGTGGCATGAACTTTACACTCTCTTTACTGAATAGACACATTACATAAAACTTAACACACTGTTCCAGTCATGTCAGCCATAGTTTTCTTAAAGCAACCTCTCCATCCTTTGTATATTTACCAGAGACTCGATTCTTTAAGGGACTTCATTGTTTGTTTGTACTTTAAATATTTTTATAATACATCATGGCAAGAAAAAAAAATATACACAATTTGAAAAAGGTCTGTGATATTTAGCTTTTTGGATGATGTCAGAATGGACCTACAATTCACTATGACCTTTACAAAGAACCTTTCTCTTAACTTATGAATGCAAAAAGAAGAAAAAAGAAGGATAACAATGACTCAGCAACTAAATGCTCTGGTTCAGTCGCATTTTGTGCTTAAACAGTCCACATATTTTGACATTATTTAAGATTAATTATTAAAAACTGAAGAATAGAAATGTTTTCCCTCCTCAACTTCAAAAGAGATTTTTTTAACCATAGTCAGAATTTTTTAGTTGATGTTATGTAATATACCTACATTCTTTATAACTTTTCCAAATGGAGCCCTTAAACACTAACCTAATAAGTCAAGCTTCCTCTTATCGTCTCAGTTCTTCAATATTAAAGTGCAGCTGGATTTAAAACAATCCAACCTTTCCCAGCAGTCATTCTCTGGCAACCTTTCATCTTCCCTTTATCCGTCCTATTTAATTAAAAGTCTTTCATTTCTGACTCCTCTCTTTGATCGTCCGGCCAACAAAGATCAATTCTTCATGGCACACATCCATGCCGATGCCGTCTGGGAAGTACGGAATACCAGCAGGCCACCGTGAAGTTCACACATGTGAAAACACCAAAAGACCTCATAGAAATTTAAACAATAATACAAGAGTGTGTTTTTGTTATATGTGTGTGTAGGTAGGTGTGTGTGTGTGTGTGTGTGTGCTCCCTCGGGCATTTTGCCTTTGGTGCTCATTAAAGTAAAGTGCACCTCTGGTAGAGAAAGCAAAGAAGAAAATCTCAGGTCAAAGTTATCATGTCACCTGATGAGTAACCTGTAAATAAGATGGAGCTGCTCCCTGCAGAGGAGGAGTAACACTGTAATCCTGTGGTGAAGATGAAGAGGATCAGGAGGAAAGTGACTGAGGCGATTATGGACACAACAAGAAAATCTGACGGGTGTTTGGAGAAAATAAATCAGAGAGAGAGAGACCAGCTATCACGGAAGAGCCACATGATTGTCACTTGTGGTCACAAACATGTCGGCACATGTGCAAACACGTGGTTTTGGAACATTTTCAGTGGTTGACACATGTGGTTTACGCATGTGAAGAGCATGTAAACATCTGGTCGCAAATGTGATCACATGTGAAAACGTGTCTACATCTGCAAATAACATTTTTATGAGATCCACATGTGAAGAACAAGTGAAACAATGTTTGTTTTCACATTTGATCCACATCTGGTCGCAAACATGTGGTCACACGTGCAAAATTTGTTTTGGAACACTGTCATGTGTAAAATGTCATGTGTGGTTCACACATATGATTTACATATTAACCGCATTGACCACATAGAAATTACATGTGGTCGCAAAGATGTGATTCACATGTGGTTGACACATGTTAACCTCATGCGAGTCATATATGAACCACATGTGTAAACATGGTTTTAAAAAATTTTCATATGCTCTACATGTGAAAAACACATGTCAGCCACATGTGATGCACATGTACTTCACATGCAGACCACATGAAAACAAAAGCCTGTTTGGACATGTGGTTCACATGTGTATAGACATGTGGAACGCAACTGGAGCACATGTGGATTTTCCATAAGGCAGGGAACAAGGTTTTGATGCAAAGTGAAAACTCTAATCTTTAATGCTCCATGTGCACAATGTTCCTCCTACACTCCAATTGATTTAATTGCCTTTGTAGGATTTGCTGTTAAATGTGAATTCAATCCATGTGATTCAGTGTAATCCCACAGATGTTTAAATAGTCTGGGACCAGGCAGGTCAGGTTAATCAGAGCGCAGTCATGCTCTCACAGCATTTTGTGTCAACGCCGAGCCACAGGGGTTGAGCATTATAGCAGCAATTCTTACATCATTTCCTTGAATTACATTAAAATGATAGTCTGTGAAGAGCAGTTTTATCAGACTATATTCCAGATATGATACTAAGCTTCATTACATTACACAGTCATTAAAGACATGACTTACAACTGGGTTTTTGCCTGCGGTGCCATCACTGGAGTCAAGGAGGGTATAGTGCCCTTGGGCTAGAGCAAGATTTAAACTGCCAACCTTCAGGTTAGTGGACATCCTCCACTACCACCTGAGCCACAGCTGCCCACTCGTAAAATGCCTCACTATTAGATGCTTGCGCCCCCTGTGACATACAGTAAAAACCGCCTTCTTTGCTCCATCAGTGTGCGAGCCAGCTGGTGTGATGCTGATCCAGCTGGAGAAGATGCCACTGTGGTGCAACAGCGTGAGCAAAAAGCACAGCAGCAACAATGCTGTGTACTGTATGTGTGGCATCAGTGCATTAGAGGGGCGAGTGTTGGCTTCAAATAGTCCTGCCGGATTAGCATAAAACACCAAGCACCTTCAGATCCTCAGTCAGAAACAGGAGGCCTGTAGCTGGAGCGTACATGGCTGTAGCATTTGCTCCATCCATCAATATCAATACGCGCAACATGCACGCAGAGACAGGAGAGTCAGGGAAGCCTGAGAGCACATCTGCATGACGGTCTGTGGCAGCAGAGTGTTCTGCGTGAAGGTGTGTCTTTTTGTCAGTCAGAGAAAAGAGCTCAGCTGCCCAGAACACAGGATGAAAACCTAATGATGTGTCAGTCAGACTAAGTCCTAATCCCCAATGACATTTCCAAGAGGAATCGTTTCTGTAGTCCACTTTTAATAACGGAGTTAAAGGGAGGATTTTGCTCCCGGCTGGATCCAATTACAATCACAAGGACGCAACAAGGAAGACCAAAGTAAAGGTTAGATTTTACTCATGAGACCCACTGTGGCTTAAAATACCAACGACCTTTGATGATGTGATAAAAAGTTTGTCTTTTTTGATGTAACGAATATTAATTATGCTATTCTTTCTCTCAGAGGAGACATAAGCACAATGACATTTTTTTTTCTTAGAGATCACTTGCCATTTAAAATACATCCTCTTCTGTCTTAATACCCTTCCAAATAGCATTTTTCAAGAATGGCCTCAGATATTTTACAGACTGTAAATATGCCTCTGCTTTCAGGTGTCTTCCCTCAGACCCTAAAAAAAAACATCATCCACCCACCCTTGAACAACAACTTAGACCTTTCCCTCATGAGCAGCTAGATGCCAATATCAAACCTCCTCTTTCTTTGTAAATTTTTGTAAAAAAGTGCTGCATTGACACAGTTGACCAAAACAAGACAGGGACTACTTTCTGTCTGTAGGCAACTATAAATCTGAGCAAACTACAATAACCCGTGGAGTTTCCCAAGCCTCCATCCTGTGGCCACAGCTGTTTAACGTCTACATGCTCCCACTCAGTCAAATGATAAAAAACAACATCATGCTACCATAACTTGTCTGATGAAACTTAACCATCATAACCATCACACCAGGAGAGTATAGTCCGATGAAATCTCTGATCAGATGCTTTGATCAGATTAGAGGCTGAATGTCAAAACTATTAAGACAGTTGTGAAGTCAGCCTACTACTTCCGGCCGAGATCCCCCTAATAAGGGTTTTTTGACTGTTACTTGTGAACAGAAGTCATAAATGATGGATTAATGACGGATAATATAGTCATGCTGCATACCAAATTAAACATCAGAAGCTAGGCTACAAGCCAGCATAAACCGTTTTAAAATATACGAAACACAACTGAAGATATAGCTTACTGAAATAAAACGTGAAACACATACACGGCACAACTGCAACTTCTGTACGACATTTCTGGCTCCACAGCCTCAACCCCGCATCCAAACCGCACGTAATACACACCAAACGAAAGCAGAGATTCCACAGATTCCAACCATGCCAACCTCAGTCCGCCAAACCGAAGCATTCGAGAGATATGAGCCATTACACAGCAAAAACAACAACCGCTCAGCCAGAAAATATTTTTTTTTAAAAACGCTCTAACCTTCGTAGTTTCTCCGAGGAAATCATTTTTATCGGTAAATCCATTGTTCCCCAGTTTGAGTTAGCGTCCAGCTAATCTCTCCAGCAAAAAAAGCGACCAGCCTCCTTCTTCAAGCATGCATCTGAACATCACTGAAACCCAACTGGACCAACTTTTCTGGACAATAGGACACCTTTCCAGCATTCTTCCTTCCTTCACCAAAGACCATCACCCCCAAAGGACTGTGGTAACAAAGAAATTCTGGGCTTTAACAGTTTTATATCAGCATTTGCTTAAGCAAAGCTAAGCATGATCAACTGTGTTAATTCATGGTTTCATTGATTTTTTGTGTTGTTGAATCAATAAGGTTACTTTAGACTAGTTATGTTATGTTTAAGAGTTGCTTTCACATGCTAAACTAAAATCATCTTTGACTACTTGGCACCTTCTGAATCCCAACACTCACTTCTATCTTTTAACCAATCTAGGCTCTAGGAGGACCCTGAACATGGCTCTTCTGCTGTGCCACATGTGTTATCGCTAACAAATGTTAACTCATGGGCTACAGTAAACAAGGACCATTTCCGGTGGCCACAAGATAACAGTAGATATCTTGGCTCCACCTCCAGGCAACAGCAGCCATTTTGTAACCTCCTTATTCCCTTAGTCATTTTGGGCCATCCCAGCACTCGCATGGTCTGGCCCCCCTAATGTTTTACAACCCTGATCTCATTCACACTCTCCCCTTTTCGCACATACATACAGTAAATTCATGTGTTTGTGATAATTGCTGGTTACAAAGGTCTGTGCTCCAATTCATCTCCTTTATCGTCTGCCGATGTGTCATATCTGTCCAAGATTGACGCATACAGAGATAAACTTTAATATTAAAGCATAGTTATTAGTTCCAGATATCCTCTGGTAGTTAATGTTTACATTAATTATTTTATCAATTTTCAGTAATTATCATAGATAATAATTAATAATCACTAATAACTCTTGATTTTTGGATAGTTGGTAACCATCCTCCAACATTGTTATTGTTGTGTCTGCTTTTGTCTGGTTGGCTGGGGGTGCAGAGCCCTATGGCTGTCATGCAGATCTCTACCTCTCCTGATCCAAGTGGTAACCAGTGGCAATGGCTTAAGTGGTCTTGGAAGGGCTGTCTGCTGGGGTGAATGGATCCCCAAAATCTTCTTTCCTCACTGTAGTGTCAAGCCAGATTTTTGTTGATTTTGATTTTATGTTAAATTGTTCAGTTGAATAGACATAATGATGTGGGTGGGGGGTCTGAATGCATGTTGTGTGTGTATGATTTAATGTGAGTGAAATTATGATCAGCGTGGATTTAAAAATTTTTGGATTTGTATATTTTATGCACAACTTTGTGTTATTTGTTTGGCAAAAACAATTGTCTTAAAACCTAACCTATTTTTCCTTACATAAATGAAGAAAGGCAAAAACGTAGCATTAAACATAGCCCAGCTTAATCAGACTGTTAAAATGGCCAATTAAATTGAATAACATATCCACTATCAAAAGTAAAAAAAGTGTTCTTGTCTTATAACTGTTTGAACCACCTTTGGTCTGATTATACATTTTAATTGTAGTTTTATAAAATGGCATCTGAAATGATAAACAAATTGTAATGTGAAACTATAACACTACAACTCTAATGAAAGTCCCAGGACAGCTCCCACTGTTGTTGGACTGGGATGAGAGAAGCTAGCTGTTGTCAGTGTAGCTATGTGTTAAAGTCAAGGTGCTACTCACTACTGCATAGCTAGCTTACTGAATGTACAGACAGATAATATAATCATGGAAATAAAGGCAGTTTCAGGTAAGAATGTAAGACCACATGGTCTCTTATCAGGAATATCAGTGCATTATTTTTTATATCTCATATTATATATAAAACACAAATTTTTGTTATTTGCCTTTTTGGTTGACAATACAACGAGATGACTATTAATAATAGTAATTCCTAACTGTATTTTTCAAATTTATGTAATTTTTGATCTTGTCAAATACAATCAATTTGTGTATAATTATCACTCCAGAGAGGGAGAGATGGAAAAAGAAGGAGAGGACAGAGAGCAAGGTCAGGAAGAAGAACCAGGTAAGAATATAATTTAGGGAGCCCAAGTCCAGTCCGTCAGAGCTTCTATCCTGCAACTTCTAGATGCATCCCTTCCCAATCACACCTGCATCTAATGGCTAAATCTGCTCATGCACATGTCATGCAGCTCTGCAGAGGCCTCCTAACCAGCTATGCATCCGATTCAGTTCCTGATGTAAATCATCAGGATTTGATGGTTTAGTCAGATTTTTCCAAAACGTTTGTGTTTTTTTTTCTACAAACATGGGAATGAAACTTAAATGTACTAAACAGATTTATCTAACCTGTACAGGCAGTTCACTAGGTG
>JAVQJG010022718.1:0-61241 GCA_036024015.1 Craterocephalus amniculus
TGCTTTTATTTCAATCACCCATTCAGGAAGTTGACCTAAATTCAAAGTGCAGATATTTTAAGTTGTGAAACAAACTTGTAAAACAAGCTGGCAGGCCCTGCCACTGTAAACAATGAAAACATAGCTTTAACGCATACAGTTGTACAGGTGAGGGAAGGCAACGTCGGCAAAATATTTCCGGCTAAGAAAATCTCGATTTTCAAAAAATTAAATCCTCATTAATAGCAAATTCGATTAATCGATAAAATCGATTTATTGCCCAGCCCTAGTTGACCGTCTTGATATATTTGAAAATCTCGATATATTGCCCCCGCCCTACTTCTAATTAATTAAAAACAATTGTGTTGGTTCATTGTTGGTTCATTCTTTGTGATTACAAAGAATATAATATGACAGGAAAAATAACATGATCATAATGCTTTTCCTAGAAGAAAAATATAATTAGTCAAGCAGAAGGACCGGCTACAGTGAGTTGGGGTATAGCCAGAGAGCAAAATAAATACTTCATTATATTTCAGGTGCCCTGTAGTAATCAATGACAGCAATCTCAATATTTACCTAAATCCAAGCATTTCTCATAAGTATTATCAAACATACAGTACATGCATACACAGACACCCACACACTCATGCATATGTATATGCACACATGAAAATAAACAGTAAGGCTGGGTTTAAAAGAATTTATGAATTCGATTGAAGAATAAAAAATCCATAATCGATTCATAAAGCGCTAAGAACATCTTTTTTTTTAAAGAAAGCTTAATTTTTTTGGCCATTTTTTACTGTAATGTTTCTGTTAACACTATGTTCTATTTAAAATGTAACATTGGTTATTTTCACAAGTAAATGTTATAGTTATGTATGTGACATGCCAGTGCTTCTAGACATTTTTTTATGAAAATATGAAAATCAAATATATAAAATACACATTGCTGAAATGCTGCTTCAGCGTTTTATAAAAAACTGACATCTGTGAATGTCTAATATTCAAGAAATGTTGCTTTGACATGAATATCTGAAAATGAATCAAAATTAATCGAAATCAAATCAATTTTGCTCTTGTGAATCAAATCAAATCAGGAAATTAGGAGTGATACTCAGCCCTAATAAACAGGCATACTCATATGCATATATGCACATGTACACAAGCACACACACATGTAAGCAGGGATCAGAGTACAAGAGGATGTTTACAAGAGTACAATTTAGTATTTGATTCTTTGTGTCATCAACCATCCTGCTTATTCAGCAATTATTCACTATGCAGCAATCTGTCCAGCAGAACCCATGAGAACACTGTGCCCTTTTCTACTAAAACCATCCTAGAGAAAATAAGTGTATATTAGGGTTAGATGTGGTTAAAACCTGCCATTAGAGCTAAGAATACATTATTTTGTAAAATAGACTTTGTGCTCATGTTTACAAACTGTTTAATAACTATAATCATTTGTTGCGATGTTGATTAATTCAAATATCCAAATTATGTCACCCACCCCACTTTCAAACTTACCATTGCTTAGCTCTTCCTCATCCACCTCCTCTTCTTCCTCATCCACTTCTTCCTCCTCATACACGTCTGAAACTTCACTGTCATCCGAGTCATCATCCATTTCGAGCTGCCTCTCTACTGAATCCTCCTGTCCATGATCACCAGCTTTTGGTCCATCCTCCCCCTCCTTATCAACCAGCAGGGGGGTCTCAGTAGTTGAGTCTTCCACTGTAGCCTCTGACGATCTTCCCTGGCTGATAACCCGATCATCTGGTTGACTCTGTGCAGGATTCAGCTGTTTGCGTGGTAATGTCTCGGTTAGACGTGGGGACACGGGAGACTTTCTGGTTGCACCTGCTTCTGGTGCATCTCGGATCAAGCGCTTCCGTTTATGTGGAGCTGACACTGGAGCCGCAGGTGAGGAGTCATCAGGCGGCGTGTGTCCACCTGGTGCCCTCTCCTCCGGCTGCAGGACGTCCGGAAACCCCAACTCCGTCAGCTGGATGTCAAGGGTGTACTCAATGGACATGACTGCCGGCTGAGGTGGCAGCGGAAGCCATAAAACAAAGAAGAGCGGGTGTTAAATCTATGTGACAGCCATGGCATTTTCGCTCAGTTTAACACAAGTCATACAGGTAATACTGCCATAAATATAAACTTCCCCTTACTTCTCAAGCTACTACATCCATAAGACCATTTTTCTGTCTTTTCCTCTTTTTTAAATGTTCCTCTTCGTCATTAAAAAAAATTCCTTTGTGGCACACCTTCCAACGCTCCTGGCACGCTGCACACCTGGTCGCAGGAGCCGATGATGGTACAGCTTAGCAAGCTTTGCCCTCGATTATCGCTTTTATAACCCAAAGTAGTAAGATGCGTAACAGATACATATTCAGATATACATGTATGAGTGTGTGTATACCCACACAAAGCAAGAAAAGAAAGAAAAAGTAACACGATGGTTAGCTAACTGCACTCGCCTTCTAGATAAACATCGATCCATTAACAAGACAACAAAGACAATCGATGGAAGCGGCAGGAGCAAAAATCCCAGGACTCCTGAGCGTTCCTGGTGGCTTGGAGTGGTATTACACGAGGCTCGTTTCTTTCTGTCACTGACTTGTCAGAAATATGAAGATAGTATATCATCTATAACTTGTCCAGCTGAGAGGAAACTAGATATTAAGAGAGCAATAATATAATGACAAAATGAAGTAATTGTTTGTTGTTAGCAGGTGATCTTTCTTTGTATAAACAGAATAAGCTTTCTTTTTGCATTACATTGCTCCTCAAAATAGCTAAATACGGTGAAAAGCACGCCGAAAAATGTAAGTCCAGCTTCACACCCACCACATGATTAGCTTTACTGACAAGTTTGTTGAGTCTATTAATGTCAGCCACCTTTGGTCTGTTTCTCCAGCAGCACTAACTTCTAAAATCCCATCAGCATCAACTGGCAATTGCAGATTATAGACGGCCCTGTTCCATCCTGAGTTATGTTCTTGGAGTCCAATTTATTGTCAGTAAGCAATGGTTTTATAATCATGCATGTTGTCCACATTAATACCACTCATGGAAACGGGAGACATTTGTCTTGAACTCCTCATGTCCGCAACCAGTTTTTTGGTGTGTGCCAAGCTGACCTCTTATTTTATACAGTGAATTAAACATCCCCTGTACCAGTAATGTAACTGGGAATAACACAGATCTTACCGATTCCTAATTCTGAAGCATTTTGTTCATAAAAGAAATTTCTGAACTTTTCACTGAAGAGAGTTGAGAAGAAATTTAGCTTGTGTAACATGAATGCACAAGTATAATAATATATCTGTTATTACATAATAAAAGCCACTTAAAACTACTTTGAGTCAATTTTTTGTGCTTTCTTTTCCATGTTTGGAACACTTAAAAAGCACCCTACAGTCATTATGCACATTACAAAAGAGAGTAATAAGGATAGTACAATATGCAGGATATAAGGATAGTAAATAATGCAGACAACTGTGATCATGCTAACAAACTCTTTTCATATTCAAAAGCATTTAAGTTTATGGATGAAATGTAAGACTTTGTAAATTCTAAACAAAGCAAGAGATTGTATACTTTCTGGTAACATAAAAAAATGTTCCTGGAAACAGAAGGGGGATATGAATTAAGAGGAAAAAACAGTTTAAAACAGCTTTATGCTTGAACTATGGTGAGTGTGTCCAATTCTGTCCGTGGGAAGACAATGTTATACAATGTTGACACAGAAAATGTTGTATGAAGCTGGGCTCATGAGCAAGTGACTGAAAAACAAAGTGAGGGAGAATGTGAATAAGTGAGCAAAGGATTGAGCGACACAGCAAATGACTTCTGGGTAAAAGGTCATTTAAGATTGTTGATTCATTAGTGTAATAAACAGTTTCATTCAATAAATATACTGTTTTTAAAAAAAACAAAAGGAATGTTTAATAGGGATATAGTGTTAATGCTTTAAAAAAATATTTCATTCATATTTATTTCTTATATGATAGCTTGGCAGAACAGGTTTAAGAGAGAAGGGTGTGACACATCAGGATTCAATTATGGTCCTGCAACATCAAAGAGCTGAGACACCTGCTCAACCCAGTGAATGTAAATTTAAATACAAACTCCACAAAGGTAAACTGGTTCAAACAAAAACCAGTATTTTCCACTGAATGTTGTGCTGGTTATCACAGTGAAGTTGGTTCAAACTGGTTGTGTTAAATATTGATGGTTTTATCTGCAGAAATATCACTTTCCAAGCTGATAAAGTCTAAAATATGAGGGTGAAAATCATGTGTTCTGTCATTTTGACATAGTTGAACAGACAGAACTTCCATCACTCAAAATCATGTAAACACAACCAACTACTTATAAGACATTTAGATTACAGTAACACCTAGATCACTTTTCACATCAACTTTCAATACCATATATTAAAAGATACAATAGGCAAGAAATAATAGAAAAGCAAATGTGCCACTGTACAGGATTGATAAAAAAACATGAGCTTACAAAATATCCAGTACAAAGTTGATCAATGGTTGAGCCTCTGCATCAAAGATGCAAATCGAACTAATCAATCATTTGACACTGAGGATGCTCCAGCGTTCATACATATACAGTATCATCAAATCTTTACCATGTTCCTGATTTAAAACTAAGAACAAAGACACAAAATCCACTCATTTCTTCAGCAGCCTTCCTCGGGATATCATGATTTATTACATTTTGCAGTGTCCAGACACATCGCAGTGGGGAGAGAAACAATCCAGTCAGTGAATAAGATCATATACATAATTCTTTATGATTCCAGGACATTAAAAAAAACATGAGTGCCTTTAAAAAAATGGATGAAATATTTAACAAGTGGAGAGGGGAAAAAAAACAAACAGCAAAAATGTGCCAATTTTAGTCAAACACAAATCTGGATTATAGTGGATCATTTCTGTCCACATGCCAACCAATCCATGTCAAATCTGGAGCACTTAGCTAAGTAGCTTTTATGGAGAACATAATTTCAAAATAAATCCACAATGATTTTTAATTTAGAAAGTTACATAATGAAAATATTAAGTGTAAAAATGAGTGAGAAGCTGTACATAATGATTTTAACAAACTGCCTAAACATTCCAACATAATATCTCTATGAGGCAACTAGTTTCAAAATATGTACTTAGTCTGCTGGGAGAAAAGGAGAAGGAAATTTTTGTTTTTCTAAATCACAAAATGAGTTAATAAACTCAAGACAAAGTCATAAATTCATATCACACATTTCACACTAAAAAAAAAAGAAAAGGAAAAAAATCATTAAAAAAGCTATTCAAAATGGTTGGTTTTTACAAATAATTTTTTTTGAAAAATGGTGTAATATATGCGTTCAATACTTGGTTAGTCAATTCACGAGACGTGCCTGTTCCAAACTGCTCATAATCAAACTCGTCTTTAAATCCAGCAACCTGCTAAAATTCAGATCCATAACATATCCTCGTCTGTAAGCTTTCCCAAGTTTTGAAATAATAATAAAAAAAAGAAAACAAAAAGGGACAATTCTTGACTAAAATATTCAAAAACCACAAACTTTTCACTTGTCTCAATTATCTTTGTGCACTTGGATTTTCAGGCTTTTCGTCTGGGTGGCTTTTCTGGTGAGCTTTCAAGGTGCGCTCACGGCCAAAACTCTTCCCACAGATGGGACAGGAGAAGCGGCCGACGGCGTGAGCCCGCGACATGTGGGCATCCAGCTGCTCAGGCCGGGCAAAGCTCTCCTCGCATTCTTCACAGGGATGGGCTTTGCGTGGAGCGTGTTTCTCCTTCTTGTGGTTGCGGAGCTGAATCAAGCCGGGGAACGAGAGGTCACACTCAGAGCAGGGGTGCTGACGAGGCGGAACGGGGTCTGCTTTGGGTTTCTTGTCCTGTACTTGGCTGTCTTCTTCCGAACTTTTTTTATCCTCCACTCCTGATTTTGGTGGTGCTTTAGCCGGACGGCCGCGCTTCACCCCGCTGGCTTTCCCCTTCTCTTCTGCTGGGGTTGCTGCTGGCTCTGATGGGCTGCTGGCCTTTTCCGCCTCCTCGGGCACATCTGCCTCATCCTTCTTTTTCCGCTTTCCCTTTTTCTCACCGCCTGCCAGGTCTTCGGCTTTGGCAGGACGCCCACGTTTCTTGATGGGTGAAGCGCTGCCGTTGCATTGCTGGCCTTCAGGATACTTCTCCTGGTGTGCTAGCAGCTCCGATTCCACTTCAAATCCCTGACCGCACTTCTTACAGCGATGGGTTTTTGCGGAGTCTTCCGGTTGTTCTGCGGTTTCTACGTCTGGGCGGGGATGTTCGGTCAGGCGATGAGTACGCAGCAGTCCGGCACTGCGAAAGGTTTCACCGCAATCTTTACATACCATCTGTCTCTCCGGACACACCTGTCTTCTATGCGCTGTGAGCTACACAGGTGAGAAATAAAAATGTAAAAAATTATTAAGTAAAAAAAAAAAAAAAATCCCAAAAAAACAAAATCTAAAACATTCAAATAATTAAATTGGCAACAAAATAATTTCATATACTTCACCTTTTCATTTTACTGTTGATTATTAATACTATTAATAACTGAGACAGGATTAAAATAAACTCACCTCCGAGAATGTTTTAAAGCTCTCATTGCAGTGAACACATTTGAACGGCTTGTCATCCTTGCTGTGTGTTGGCTGGTGCTGCGTCAATTCCTCAGATGATGGAAATGTACGGTCACACACGTAGCATGTAAACAGTGTGTTTCCCTATAAAGAAATAAACAGATGAAAATTAATACAGTTTAAGATGTAAGATCATGGGATTCACTTCACTCATGAAGGAGGGGTTATATAAACAAATCTGTTTTAAGGTATTACATAAAGAGTAATAAAACACACTTAAATTACTTGAATGCTATGTTTTAATCTTTATACAGTTATACAAATAATAAAAAAAGATCCAAGAATATAAAAGTTGCACCTTTAATATTCTAAAACATGGAAATAATGTATAAATGACAAATAAAATCCTGAATTGTAAAAATACACAGCTACAAATTAAAGGGGGAGAAACACAGTGACATGAGCACAGTGAAAATATGTAATGCCTTCAAACACTACCTGCTGAAGTTGTTGTTTATACTCCTCACGGTGGCTCTTTTTCATGTGCCTCTCCTTGGCTTTGGCGCTGCAGAAAGTGATGAAGCACTGGAAACACTGCAGGTTTTCATGCTGGTCTGAAAGATCAGGCAGACGTGGTTATGATGGGTTGATTAGAACAAGAAGCTGAGCTGAATTCATAAACTATGAACCCTTACAAGGTTGAACAGTAGTTGCCGGAGGTCCGTTCAGCGTGATGGGTTTATAAGGTTCTGCTGGCTTTTCAGGGGGAGCCTCTGGAGGTGGATCTGGCAAGCCCCGTCCCATTACTATCTCCTCTATATTCAGAATTTCAGAGTCCATCCTGCGGTAGTGGATGGCCTTAGCAGGCTGCGCTTCCCTGGGTTAAACTTAAGAACAAATAAGAAACCAAGCATGAAGCAAATATAAGGTATATTGTGGAAATAACATCGATTTCAGTAACAGCGGGAAACAGTCCTAGAGGTGCAAACAATATACAACAAATGACAGAAGAATAACCCCCTCAGGTTAACAAATTTAAATAATAATACCGGGTATAGAGAATAAATCTACAACTCAATGGTAGTTAAAACAATGCGACAATCGCAGAAGTTTAGGTTCAAGCTACCGTTAAACATCATACTGAGGCCCGCCAGCTAAGCTAACTAGCTCCATGCAAACCCACATGCATCCAATAAGAAGCTTCTTTGAAATTATTCGAGTATATACGAATATAGCTGGTAAACTAAAACAGTTCAGTTACCTGCTGTATTCACTGTGGTTTAATCAATACGCACGTAGCTAAGGCTAATAACAAAGTACCAGGCTACATGTCATGAGCGGGCTAACGCTAGTTAGCTTCCCCATAGTTAGCGCTAACAACACTCGGCCATTCAAAGAGCACCGCAGACTTCATGATTTCTCCCGTCCAAAGTTTTAACTAAATAATGAGGGCTTGGAGGCGATTATTAAGAATCGATTTTAGACACGTCACGTTGATCTTGCAAACATTTTAACAATATGAAATATAACAGACGTTACCTCTAACCGCTCTTTGAAGGTAGTTTGACTGAAAGAGTTGACCCTAGAAGTACACCTACTAGATCGTACACTTCCTGCGTGTGATTGCCACAACTAAGATGGCTGCCGTGGAGTTTTCGTTGTTATCTATCACTTAAAAAACATCAAATTAAAAACAAAAAAACAAAAATTTAAATGATTATATAGATTATCTGTCATTAATTCGTGGACTCACTTTGTATTGTAGAGAATAATGAAAAAATGACTACAGAAAACATTGCTTTTTTAAAATTACTATTTTAGATTGTTTTCCGTCAATATGCATAGTAGAATTCAGCGGCAGCACATAAAATGACAGCTTAAGCCGTTTGGATAAAGATTATAATCATAGACTTTACAACTAAATACACGTATTTTCTATAACGCACACATCTATGGTTGATGTTTGTCACGTGACCCAAAACAACTTCATCAGAGAACTTGAATTTCGTTGTACTGATTTTCCTCATGCACGCATGATCACGAAAGACTGCAACCAACGATATAATCGTGACCGATACGCAAATCCAAATTGACCTGAACAATTCTTGAGTGCTGAAACTATTTTTGTTTTGTTTTAACTTAGGAAAACATATTACAGGAATACTAATAATATAGGAAAAAGTATTCAACAGCAGTAAGAATGAATAAATGAATATATAAACAAGGTAGGTCTACACTGAAATTGACTCGTCAATATGTCACTGTTATTGTATATTTGTAGGCAAATAACTTGGTTAAATTCTTTCTCAATACAAAATTGAAGATTATCTGTATTAGAAACCCACTGTAAAGATTCAGGGAATCTTGGCATACTGCAGATAGAAGCAAAGCTGAAACCCAGAATACAGATATCATGATCTCAAGCTCACAGGCAGCACTACATTTACTACAGGACATTTTCTCTTGTGGATGTGGATGTCTTTCTATGGCAATTTCTGATAGCAAAAGTTAAAACCATCATGCATAAAAATAACAGATGAATAAAATTGCTGAAGGACTGTTAAAGCAGCAAAGCTCAGAAGATTATAGTAGCCTATAAGCCTACATTAGTGTACTTGACATTGGTATCTTGTGCATCTAACATGCCATTTATATCTAACTAATGATTCTTTGGGTTACACATTTTCACATTTCATAGAAAAACAATTTATTCAGCAACATTATGTCAACAACTTTCTTCATATATTGTTAAAGTTCAGCTCTGTAATAAGAATCCATGTGGTAGAATGGCCTGGCTTGTCTTTGTAGTCTAGTTCCAGTAATATATATTATATTATATTATAATATAAAGTAATATATCCCTTTAAAAATGTATTTTCACTTAGTGGCATTGTTTAATGTGTCAGACAGGTGTAAAAAGGTGCAGGTGTGAGCATGATTTTTTTTAAACAGCAAGGAATTCTTTTTTTTCTTTTATTGTTTGTAAAATCATACAATAAATAACATTTGAAATTCAAATGCAAAATTCACTTAACTAAAAATCATCTCATGTAAACTAGAACAGGTAAAAATAAATATAACAAAAATAACCCTCAAGAAGCAAATTAATTTTTACAATTGTTCAATGAATTATTAAGATATCACAATAAAACATCTGTCTTATTTGAAATGTATCACAGCAATCCAAGGGCGGAATGATGCTGCCTTTAAAATGCACCATGAAGTAGCTGTAAATACAGAGGAGGTGGGTTTACATACACAAAAAAACTGTGTTATTCCACAATGATCAGCTGCTACATGAAAATGTAATACTACATATTATGTTGCAGATCAAATTCAGCTGAGAAAACCTGCATCCTGACATTCACATGGATGTAGCTTTCATGTTTGCCTAGTAACATTTCCAGATCAGTCACAAGTTCACAACCCAACTGATGGCAAGAGCACTCCCTTCAATATCTTCACAGTGTGCACTGCAAGCACAGCTTATGAAGGGCCCAAAGATCAATATAGTCACGTGGCTTTCAAAATTCACAGCCAATATGGTGGAATCTAATGAAGCTAATGAAGCAAAATTAATCCTCAAAGATCAACAGTTAGGTAGGATGAAGCGGATCGCCGGTTGTGGCCGAACCGAACTGAAGACCAAAAAGATAAATGAAAAAAAGGTAATGATGGTAGTGAAATATTATTCTTTTCCCAAACTCCCTTGATTATGAAAATTTAAAAAGCAATTGTGGTTGCGTGAGATACAAAGAAAAACGCAGCATTTAAGGCAAAGGACTCGGGATGTTCTCTGACAGTCCCCAAAACGGCACCTGCCCCCTTCTCCCTCTGTGAGCTGCTCTGGCCAGTGGCCCAAACCATCATACCGGGTGGCTGCATCCGGTAGGGGGCTTTCCTCCAACACGACGGGAGTGGGAGTTTCGTTTGTGGCATGAGCCTTCTCTTTGGGGGGCTGAGGGGGAACGGAGTCCTGGGTGTCTGAGCTGCTGGAGAGGATCAAAGCCTTGGACACCTCCAGTCTGAAGGCCATGAAAGTCAAAGGTGTGGACACTGCTCTGGTATCCCGACGGTACAGGAGCCAGGAGTTTACCAAAGCCCCATCTATGAGGTACCAGAGCACAGCTTGCGGCCAGCTAGTTGGTGCAGAGGCTGTGAGTGGGATAGAGTATAGATTTAGTAAATCTCTGTTCAGACGAGCAGCTGTCTCAAAGCTTTCCATGAGCGAAACTATGTTCCTCTGACTATTTCCCGCAGTAGAGAGTATAAAGCCGCAGTGTGACCTGCGCAACATCAACTTGCCATCAGAGCTCACAAACTCGTCTCCGATCTGTCCACGTGCTCCCCCTACCCTGCCAGCTCCATGAACCCCAGCAGCTAAAAGGCGCTCCAGCATTGCAGGGGTGGACAGGTCCTGTTTGCAGAGGAACACCATGCTCCCTCTGGGGGCCATCTTTTCCACGGCACCTTCTTTGTCTGAAAGTTCCAGTTTAAGATCCACATGTGAGAGTAGACCCCCGTATCCAATTAAGGTAGTGCAGAGGAGAGACGGCCTGTTGTCAGAAATCTTCCCAATCAGAGGGAGACTGTACTGGTCAACGGCGTAATCACCATGCTGTCTCAGTGGTACACAGCCTGCTTTGAAACGACTCAATAATGGCTGAACCTTCCATAAAGGATCAGTCTGTGCGGAGCCATTTGCGTTACTGCTTTGACACTGTCTGTCATCATGCTGGGAAATCACACATGGACTGCTGTGACCAGCTTTACCTTCCTGTTGGCTACTGGCACTACTACTGCTTGGATCTTCTGAGGGAGAAATTAGCTTCAATGTTCGTGAAAGCTCGAGGAATCGGGTCAGAGGAATCGCTTCAGCGATGAGGGGCACCTTAGTGAAGTTCTCCCAGTAGAGCCTTGGACTGGGAAACTAAAAAGTAAGGACATATCAAATAAGTTATAGCTTTTTATAGTCTGGAAACAAACTAAGAACCAAACATTCATATAAAGGAGAAGTTCAGTATTTTGCAACAAGGACCTATTTTCTAGCATGAAATGATCATTTATTCACCTAGACAGAGGGATTGGACCAGCGATTTATAACAAGACAATGGTGAAATGAAGCAGTTTTGTGGCAGAAATTGCTGTATTTAGAGGCTGAGCGAGCTGGCCCCATTCACTTCCATTATATTTGATGTACGCTGATGACTAGTGCATATAAATATCTCCCGTAGGAGTTTGAGTTACACTAAAACTGACTGGGTGAGCAAATGATTGTATTTCATGCTAGAAAATAAGTCCAGTTTGCAAAAAAATGAACTTATCCTTTAAGAGGTCAATTAAACGGGAATACAAACCTTCAAAGTTCCCATTGCAATGTGGATCCCAACAAAGCGTGCAACCTCTCTGCATGTGACAGGATTTGACACGTTGGAAAGTTTATTTGTGCAAGTGGATATTTCTACCCAGGTATCCCAACCAAAATATTCGGAGAAGTAGTCGATGGGCTCTCTGGTTCTGTTTTCCTGCCTTTCTGCTTGGGGCCAACTTGTTGAGGTTGGTAGACTATGCAAGGAAAAAAATGACAAAAACAAGAGTTTTTGGTAAGTTTGATAATTACATGAGCCCTAATTTAATATCATGCTTCACTTAGTAAGCTATTACATCACTGAATATTTATAAAACATTGGAAGCAAGCTCCTTTCAGTCGAAGCTTATAGTTTTACTGTACTTTGCTGATGGTCCAACTGGTTGTTGTGTGCAACTGGTTTCATTCTTGTCGCAGTAGGCCATCACTTCTGCTTCTGTGTCAAGGTGAGGATCAGACAATTCAAAGCCACTCATCTCTTCTTCATCAGAACTCCGGAGGAGAAAGTTCCTGAGTTCTGATGGATTCTGCCACCCAGAGTCTGATGCTGCAGAAGGATTAATTAATATTTTACGGAACAGCAAAATAATGTAACTGAAATAGTTGGAACCTTTTCAAGAAGTTGTACAAACCCTGCCCTTCTGCAAAGTCAGTGACCCCTGCTTCTGACGGCAGACCTTGGGTCTCCTGATAATCTGGCGCAGAATGTCTTCCTTCACCTGGTTTAACATAAAAAAAATGTCTTCCTACAGTTTCTGGCAAAAGATTCATAGAAAAGTGGTAAAAAAAAAAGTTCCTCACATCGGGCACAATCTGCATGACTGGACCCTTCTGGGGTTGAATTTCCTTGGCTGTTCGGTGACGCCCCCAGTAGGACCTCCCTCTCCTCCTCCTTCACAGGGTAAAAGATACATTGGTTGCTATTGAACTCTGGGCTGACATGGCGGTCCATTGTTGTTTCCCCAAACTCCATTGCTGAAAACAGAGATCAAAACACATCACATCACTGTCTTATTTGATCATCAGTTACCAAAAAATGTGTGACTTTTCATATTGGTTTAGAAACAAGAATAAAACATTGAACAACATGTGACAGCCTTGTGTGGTCATTGGTTTGCTAATGGGCAAAGTACCAAAATAACAGCGGGGTTACCTACCACTGTGGGAACACTGCTGAGGACTCTTCTCAGATTCACAAAACTGTCCAGCGAAGATAGATGTTATCTATTCTTTGAGGGTGTATAAAATTGGCTGCAAGGCCAACATGATCCCAATGTGTTATACAGTGATGTTGGCAAGAAACAGAAAAAAGACTAAAACGCCAACAAACCATTTTAGATGACCGACTGGTAGGGTTTTCTGTAGGAGGAATGCCTCTCTTTGGTGTGTGTGTGTATGTGCTTTAGATTTAAACTTCTCAGGAATTGTGTGCATATAAAACAGCCATGTAACAGAAAGAAGGCAACTGAAACAAGCACAATATGTACTAATACTTACATGGGGTGTCTGTGTTCTCATTTCTGACCGGCTCCAAATTCCACTGCATGCGTTTGCTGCTTTGCTGCACCGCCTGAGCATCGTTCAGCATGGAGCTGCTTTCCTCTTTCACCAGAACAGTCCTAATATCTCGATGGTGCTGTGGCTGCACACTTGGACGCTGTCTGTTTGGACAGGTGGAGGCAACCAGCAGGGGATCTGAGCTGCTCTCTTCTACCTTGATGTCCTGACCTCCAACAACTTGTACCTCATTTTCAGCAAACCTGTCCGAATTCTGAAAAAAAAAAAAGAGTGCTTGAAATGTTTTACAAGCTGCATGTGTCTGTTGTGTACAGTAGAAACTACATCTTACCCGTCTCCGATTGCTTCTCACGGTCAGCTCCTTGTCAGTAGTTGCACTTTGCGTAGAGGTAAGGAACCTCTCCAGGATGATGCCCGGAGATTGGTCTGTCTCTCGATCATTGTCCTCTCCTCCCTCCAGCCCTCTTTCATTCATCACCTCCTTTACACTGGTGGTGAGTGACTCCAGCTCAAACACAACTGGCTCTCCATTTGATGCATCTGCTGCAGAAGGGGTGGAGGGTGACGATGTACCAGGGGCTTTAATGGCTTCAATTTCGGGACTTGATGGCGACTTTGTGTTGATCTCACGGTCCATCATTTCTGATGGAAGGGGATGTTTTTCATAAACAACCTGACAATCCTCCTGTTCACTTTCCGCCACTCGAGGACCATCCTGAGCTGTATTTCTCTTTGATGTTGCATCTCTTTTTAAATGTCCTGCTCCTCTTCTCTTACCTCTTGCAGAATTTTTTACAACTCCCTTCTCGCCCTCTTTTCTCTTCTGAACTGATGTTTCTTCCTCCTCTTCTTTGACCTCCACTTGATGCGTGGAACACGACACAGTTTGAGAAGTTGGACATATTTCAGTTGTACCATCACTACCCTGCTCTGAGGGTTTGTCTACATTTCCACTCTCTAAGTTGCAGCTTCTGTCTGATTCGTTTAGGGGAGCAGTATCTGCGATCAAAAATGGATTCTCTCTCTCATTCTGTTCTCCAACAGTGACTAAATCTACCTCCAGAAGCAAATCCTCTTTAATATCCTCATCTTTGGTGCCCTGGACTTCAGACTCAGACCCGAGAGTCTTTATGGCTTCCTTTTCTTGCTTATCTTCATCTGATGTCAAAGGCCCTCCTGTATCCAAGCTTTTTGTCTGTGCAGAGGTCAGTGAAGGTGGGACATTTTGTAGAGGCTCAGTACTTTTCACCTCTTCAGATGGTAAGGGAACGTCTGCAAAGCAATCAGACTGAGTATCTCTTCCAGTTTTACTTCCACCTTTGTCCTCATAAGAACTAATTTCAGCGTCTTGAGGAGGAATTTGTAAAGATGGAGATGGAATCAAAGCTGGAAAGGAGACACTTCGCTCTCTGTCCTCTATCGCCATCTCTCCTGTCTCAGGCTCAATGTCCCAGTCTGTAGCAGCATTCATTGCATGAACTACCTTTTCATGCTCTTTTGGAAGCTGGTAAAGATCTAACCTTGAGACACCCTCAAAGATGTTCCCATTGGTGTATGTGAGACTCGGACTCTCCACAATATGTGCGGACGTCTTGTGCTTTTGAAGTGACGATACTTCACAAAATCTCTCTCCACAGTCCTTGCACTCTAAAGCACGCTTGGAAGTTATGACGCCCTCCGTCTCCACCTTAGAGGAGCTTTTCCGTTTTCTGGTGGTCTTTGGCTTGGTGGGCAGAGTCTCATATGGCTGACGGGAAACCTTCAGTGATGATAACAAGGACAGAGATTTCTGGTTCTTCTTGGCATTACTTCCTTTCTTTTTACCTTCAAGTGAAGGGTCATTTGTGGGCTCAGCTGTACTGTGATGAGGTACTGTTGGAGACCCAGTAGGTGAAGGTTCTGGCGTCTGGCCGGATGCCTTTGAAGGGTCTAACTTATAAACTTTTAGCTGTGGCTGTTTATGACCTTTCAGCAGAAGCAGTGAGTCTTGTGTTATGAGTGGCCCAGGCTCATTTGGCTTTTTGACTTTCTCGCCTCGTGCCAAGTTTTTCTTTGCCTTCCCACCTTTCACACTCTGGGGTTGGTCCTTCTGAAGTATTTTTGCTTGTTTTTTCTTTTTAAACATAGGTGAGGCAAAGGATTTGTGCTCATTCATGTGCACCACGCCTTCCTTGGCTACTTTCTGCTTTTTCATTTTGCTTTTACTTTTATCATCTTTCATTTGTTGTGCTTGCGGGGCCTGAGTGGAAGGGGATTTGTTGTTGGTTCCTGACACGGCGTTTGCTTTTGTCTTGTTCTTCTTCCCTTTCCCCTCCTTGTTCGGTGATGGTACTTTTTTCTCTGAGAGTTTTTTGGGTGATGTTTTACCTTGTACTGGTTGGCTTTTCGGTGTTGGCTTTTTTTGTTTCTTGCTTTTCTTGTCTTTGCTTTGAGGTCCAAATTTGACAACGAGATGAGACTTTTTTGCTCTCTGGCGTTTGGCAGGCGTTGTGTTAATCTGGAAGTCATCCTTGTATACGGATCCCTCCAAATCTTGCATATATCCTTGAAAAATAAACGTCCTTGCCGGCTTTCTTTTGCGTACTTTCACCAGCTCTTGGGCTGACATTACATTTATGGGTAACTCTGAGTTCTGTGGTACCTGTTTATTCTGTAATGGCGAAGGAGCTTCCTCTTTATCAGATGGCTCCTGTACATCAGACCAGTTGTTCTTGGCATCTAGTGGCAATTTATCTGACAGATCCTGTTCAGCCTTTCTCTGCGTCTTTTCATCCAACTCAGGCGTCTGATCTACACCAGCGGTTTTTGCGTGTGAATCAATGTCTTCTTTGGAATTAGTTCCCGATTCACTTGATGCTTGTGTGAGGGCATCAGGGGGAGCGAAAGGACAAGAAGAGAGATCCTGTTGCTCTGGGTGTAAAGATGTCAGCTCCAGCTCAACTGTGGGCATCAGCAGTGGGACCGGTAGACTGGTTTCTTGCTCGTCTATTTCAGTCTGATCTGCAGTTTGAGCGGGAGTCTCCTGCTCAGTATTCAGCACCAGAGAAGAAGTGACTTCATTTTGTGGTTCAGTTTGGGATTGTTCCAGCTCCATAGTTGGTATCAAGGCAGGGGTGAGCTCTAATATGACAGTTTGCTCGAGGTTTCCTTTGAGATCTTCTACTTCATTCTGGCAAACCATAAGATCAGAATGAACCGTGTTAATCACAGGTTGTTGCAGCATCAGTGGCATCACCTCTCCCTCAGGTCTTCCTGTTTGTTCAGCTTCAACAAGTGTCAGTTCTATACTTTCACCTGCTGCCACATGAGGTTCAAGGCCGGAGAAGCAGGGGTTTTCTAGCTGTCCATCTGGAGTTATCGGTTCCAGTATTATTGTTTGCTCCATTGAATCACATGGGTTGTTTAAAGGGTGCAGTTCAGCATCCTTGCAGTCCGTCTGTTTCAGTCTTATAAAATCAATCTGTGGTGGAGTTAAATTCAAACTCAACGGTTCCAACTGCTGCACTTGCAATGGCGGTGCATGAGGCGGCACCTGCCCCAAAATAACAACTTGGTTCACTTTCTGCACATTTCCTAAAGATTCAATGAGCTTGCGGATCTGCTCAGTATCAATATTGGCATCAACTTTTTGTAGAGGTCCATTGGGCTCCACTTGTAATAGTGCTGGTTGGGAAATGGATATAGGAGTTATAATTGGTGCATTTTGTTTTACCTGTTGCCCAGCTGGAGGAACATTATTGGCTGCATTATTATGCTTAGTTTTCATGTGATGCAGCCGCGTCTTCAAACTCTTGAAAGTGGCCTTGCACGTAGAGCAGGGATACCTTGTTATAGAAGCACCTGAGGACAATAAAGGATGAAAACTGTGATGTGGTAAACTGATAAAACCATACAGCAATACAGTTAAAAAAAAAGAACAACATACAATGAGAATGATTAAAGCGCATACAAAGCAGTAGGGGTGGGAAAATTTTATCAAAAAATCATATATCAGGATTTTTTGTTCACAATTTTAAATCAAATTTAGAAAAAAAAACTTAAGATTTTTTCTAATAACTGCATAAATGTTTGAAAATAATTTTTAATAAAATTTTTATTATCATTTTTATTTATGTTTCCTACGTGTCTTGTCGGGCATTATAGCAGCAGAATGTTGGTTTGGCTACTGTGTTGTTTTTTCCTAACTGAAATTAAGAAAAAAATAACTAGCAAAAAGATTTTTTGTAAAATTTCTTGTTTTTCTCCACAAAAATCTGCAATATCAAATAATCATGAAAATCAAAATTTAAACCGAATTGGCACCCGAAACATCGTAAAAGAATTGAAACGAGAGAAAAGCATATCCTCCCAGCACTACAAAGCAGCACATTAGATAGTGGTTATTCTAATCAGTAAACGTAACTCTAACCAACTTAAAATGAACAAATGTCACAAGTTTTTTCATGCAATGATATCACATTTATAAATTGGAATGTTTTCTTACCATCAATTTTCTTTAGTTCTTTCTTTGCTGCACCACCTTTCTCCTGTCCCTCTCCCTCTTGCATGTGTGCCACCATATGTTTTTGCAGCGCTTTGGACATGGTAAACCTCTTTCCACATTCTTTGCAAACATACGGCCTCTCTCCCGTGTGCGTGCGCTGGTGATACCTCAACAACGTCAGCGTTTTGCAAGCCTTTCCACATTCAGTGCAGGCGTAACCATCCTGACCAAAATGAATCTTTTTATGAACAGTGAGCTCTGATGATTTCTTGTAGGCCAGACCACATATTGGACACTTGAAGGGTTTCTTCTCTGTGTGGGCCTTCTGGTGGGCCATGAGTTCTGTGGAGTTTGTAAAGTGGCGGTCACATACGTAACAGGCAAACAGAGCATTCCTCAGTATACACTGCTCATATTCTGCTGGATGGCTCAGCTTCAGATGACGCTCTTTGCTCTTGTGATCACTGAAGATTATATGGCATTCTATGCACTGCAAGGAAAGCTGAGATGCTGCAGGATGACAAGAAAGAGGGGTTAAATGATGCATGCATCAATGTCATTCCTATAGAGACAAGTGTTGAGAAAAAGCAGTGTGCAAATACAGAGTCAGCAGTGAGACTGACAAAAAGAAATAAGAACCTTGACAAAAACATGAAAGAAAACAAAGGATGATAAGAAAGATGTGCACAGAAACCTGAGTTTCCTAATTTTCAAGTTAGAGTGCCTCAGGACACACATCCTTGTAGTGTTGTGGCTAAAGAGGAAAGGGACACACCGTCGAAAAAATCATCATAGCCCACTTTACCTTTTACAGTTGGTAAAGGAGAGATCTGTGGCATCATTTTAACATACGGTTTACCTACGGAGGGCTCAATGTAAGCGATCCTCCAGGTAAGTCTGACAGGTTTTATTAACCAGGCGAACACATTTGGTCTCTTAATAAAACTTACAATAAAAAATAGATCGATGTAATGACTTTTGAATGAATAATTAAATACTACATTCTGCTGGTGGATCTGGGAGTTAAAGGTGACATAAACATTTATGGAGTGATGTTGCAGTTATAGAAACGGGTCTGGACTGTGCGATATATACTGAGCCGATGCTGTTAGGAAGACCAGCAATCTGTCTCAACCACCAATTGTTCTTGAATGAATGAAATGGATGAAAAAGTGTGCTATAGCAAAATGTAATATTTCAAAAGTTATTTAAAAATCTGACTAAAACGTCATCGTAACTATATTATTCTATTTTAATCATCTGAACAGCAGAAAAGACCACAAACATTTATTTTGTTCAAATTTATCAGCACTCAGATGTTCGTAACAGTCCTCCTGAGTATTCGTAGGATTTACACAGGATACAAAGATTTTGTTGAATGCCACATTTTTCGTAAAATGTTTGTAAGTAAGAACAAATTTCTTTGTAAGAACGGTTGATTAATGAGGCCCATTCCCTAGTCTGGGGTACTTCAGTTCCATCAGTCTGGGTCAAATATATTCAGCAGGATAATGGCAGCAGCAGAAAAAAATGATGTATTCTCTTCCGTTTCCTCACCGTTACATAATGCTGCAGGCATTTACTATTAGACATAAAGACCCAATCATTTATAAACATGATTATTTTTCTATCACTGTGCAGCTATTGCGATGATGTCCTGTTAGTGGAAGTTCAGGAACTGTGAGCAGAATGAGTACGTGCAACACTTCTCTGTTCTCTGGTGGAAAACATTTACACACCAACACGGTACTGCATCTGTCCTGTGGTCTGACAGATAGAAATCATTTCTTGGAAACCATAAACACCACATCTTCTAAGCCACAAAAAAAAGGTTAGATAATCAGTGATGCTGTGAGATTGCACTGGTTAATGTGGCTTGGATAACCTGCAAACCTCTGAAGGAGCCGGCGATGCAAAATGGTCTAAGCTGAGGATCTTGAGGTTTTGAAGAAACATAAAAGTTTATTTATTTTCAGAATAAAAAAGAGGTGATGGAATACTGAGAAAAGGACAGCCATGTTCTAATTGCATATAAAATCAGTGAGCAAATATTTCAATATATCCTTTTCATAATTTTGTTTTTGTTAAACACAATTTTAAACTTTACTTTATTCAATAACTTTTTTTGGTAAGGGTAAATGTCGAGGATATTTCCCAACAAGGAAAAGTAGTTTTTAAATGATTCTAAATTCAGGTCTTGTTAATGTATGTGTCATTAGCCAGATTCAACAGTCTTGTAGCAAAGTTGCACATGCAGTGTCTACTGTCACCTGACACCCTGTGTGGGGACTGAATCAAAGCTTTAATGCAGTCCATTGGTTTTCCTTACATTATTTCATTTATGAATCTCCTTTTACAAACACCATTATTATTCAGGCTAAAGTGGATTTGTTTTATTATTAAGTGCTCAGAGGGGACTTTGTTGTAAATTGGAGCTATACAAATAAAGCTAAACAGAAAAAAAAGATTGAATTTAAAATACTTACATGTGAGAGGGATAACCAGTGGGTTGGACATATCCATCTTCAGAGGATCTATCATGGCTTTCTTGGAAGGAACACACTTTCTGCCATCGCTTACACCTTTATCCTGCTTCTTTGCTTTCTGTCCATCACATGTAGGATTTGTATCGGTGTCAGGTGCCGGTTCTGCTGGGGCACTTGGCTTTGCAGCAGAGTCGCAGTCCATCTTTCCGGTGTTTTCACAGGACCCTGCCTGTGATTGTACTCTAGGCTCCACTGGTTCTGTGGCATCCACATTTGCAGGCATCTTTGCAATTTGCACCGCTGTCTCACCATTCTCTTGTGTCATGACTGTGTCCGTCTTAGTGGAAGCAGCTGATTTTTTCTCCTGGTTTTGTGCATCTGACTCACTCTGCTGAGGCTGAGCCGCAGTATCCGGCTCCTGCTCTGAGGTGGATATGGTGGAAAGGTTTGATTCAGGGTGCACCTTAGTCTGACTCTGCATGGCTCTCCGCTTCACAGCTTCATAGATGTCTGTGAAATCAGATTCTTCACACATAAAAGACGAAATGTTAATATACACTTAAAAACGCCCTTGTCAAACATGCCAATACCATTAGCGCTCCTTATTTTGGTTAGGGGCGCTTTTTAATAGAACCTGCACTCGCATGTTTCTGTTTTGTGCTTTTGTTTTGTTTAGTTTTTTTCAAATAGGGCATCTTTGTTATCCACGAGGACGGCTGGCAGACTGGACTTATAACATTTGAATTACAATGGCTGCCGGGAGGAGATGTAGGGCAGCTGCAGCTGGAGGCTGTTGTCCACTTTGTAAGACTTTAATGTGGCTGACCATAGTGCTACGACACAATTTCGAGCATGCTATCCCTTCTGCTGAACAAGCTTTCGCTAATAACCTCAGATACACGCATAATGGTAGCCTGGCTAGCCTTATTAACATATTTGAGTAAATTTAGAGAGCAAATGTTAGCATTTCTGATCCGTTCCCGCCCCACAGATGCTAAATATTCCCTCACGCTGCACGTTCGGTCGTCAACACAGACACATGAACATCTGTTATGAAGAAAGAGGATATAGAAGAGGGTTACCTGGGCTGACTCGTCCGCCCAAGCATCTCCGCGTTGCTTCTGACAAAAGCCAGCACGGAGGAGCCGCAGACGGTGTGACGTCACGTCTGACAAGAGGCGCGCAGGGGGAATCATGGGATTTGTGGTTTTCCCAATCAAATGGCATAAGAGATAATCTTATCCATCCGATTTTACATACACTTTATGTGTTGGTGAAATGATTTGGACTAAAGGTGGGGTACACCCTTGACATGTATTCCTCATTAGGATATTTTGTCCTAAAAGTTAAAAGTGAAATTTTCTGCATGAAATTATATTTTTACCTCTAAGTAATACTGAGTGTAAGAACACAAAAGAAAACTCATAACTCCCGCTTGGTGGGACTTTTCACTAACAAACAGCCTTCTCAGGCTCCTAACCTGAATAGTGACAGTGGTACACCTAACTCTAAACCAAAAAATAACCATGACCAAACACTAACCGTGGCTAATTACTGTGAAACCTAACTAAAATTAGAAAAAAACATGAACTTGGGATAACACAGTATGAATCTTACAGCAGGGGTACACAGAAAGACTTTTAATTAAAAGTAAATGAAAATGCAAACACTGTATACACAAAGATCTACATAATTCATTTGCACATCCATTTAACAACTTTTCATGCAACACATTCATTACTGATGTGTGGCAGAAACCCGAGGAATCATAAGCATATATATTACTGGACAAGCAATGGATCATTATTTCACACCATAAAAGGATTGCAAATTGCTATCACAAACCTCTGTGGTGTAATTACCATAGACTGTAAAAAGAATTACCCATCCAACCAAACTGTTCCAGTACTGACCATCAGTAGGAAATCGTTAGGAAATGAATAAAAGCCCTGCACTTCCTGTTGCTTTTGTTCAATAACAGCATTTGTAACTGTAGCTATGTGTTCAACACATTTTGTTTCAAAACATTGTTAGGCCTCTTACTTCGCCAGAATTTAAGATGAAAGCAACAGCAAATAAAAACAAACCACTGTGAATGTATTTAATTGATTTTATTAAGATTTACAAGAAGAATGATGCATAGTGTCAGATTTTTATTTCATTCTTTCTCATTTGTTTTATCAAAAATATAGATAGATAACAATATATAAGCATGGACTGTCCTTTGAGTGTTGAGGCTAGCTTTGTTATCAACAGTGTCAAACATGTCACTAAAAGACTGGGGAAAAAAGGTTTCAAAGAAGGAAATCTAAACGAAGAATAAAAACTTAGCCCTTTTTGTTGTTTTTATCAGCTGCACATATTTGGCAACTAAAATGTTATTGTTTCATCACTCGGTGTCATCCTGTGGCATCGGCAGCTCCCCTGTTGCATGTTTTATGTAATGCAAGTGGAGCAATGCCATCTCATCAAAGCCCATATCACATTCAATGCACTCCCAGTCCCAGTACTTGTGCTCTCTGTGTGCGTTACGCTTACTCCCATCCACCTCCAGTAGCATTTGTGACTGTACAATTTCTGATTTCTGATCTCTGGATGGATCAGACCAGCTGAGTAGTTTGGGAAGCTTGAAGCAATGCACAGGCTCCCCACAATCAGATTCCTCAGCGGTTTCATCGGCATCAACAAAAACAGCATCTTCAGGATGACTCGGATCCTCATTTTCTGGCACGTTTTCCTCCTGACTAGGTAGCTCTTTCATGTTCGAATTGCCCTCTGGCTCCTGATTCCCGCTGGAGGCCAGGAAGTCCGTTTGAACATTTCCCTCCTCCTCATCGATCTCAGTGATCCCTAGATGCTTTTGGTACATACCCCGTTTACCTCTGAAATGTTTCTTCATGTGTGCAACCAGATTCCTAAAATGACAAAAGTTCTTTCCACACAAAGTGCACAGGTGAGTATTTGCCCTGGTGGGCTTGTTTGGGTGACTCATGCGCTGTTTTGACGCATGGAGGTTCTTTTCATCGGTGCTTGTTTTATGCTGCTTCAGACTGTGACTTTGTAGATGTTTATCAAGCGACACTGCGTCTGCATAGCCTCGAGCACAGATTAAACACCAAAAACGCTTCTGGTTATGCAGTTCAACGTGATCCAACCACCTCTTTGTAGATGGGAAAATTTTGTTACACATGTCACACTTTCGTTGGGTTGCTATATACCGTCTACGTGACCTGTGAACTTTCAGATGACCAATCAGGCGCGTTCGCCTGATGAACGACATCCCGCATTCTGGACACTCATACTTGCGCAAGTTCAGCTCACTTGGAATCAGGGGTTTTACTGGAGGAGCTGGGGTTTCGTGCATCTTTTGGTGTTTTTTGAACGAAACCAGATACGAATAAATCTTCCCACAGACTAGGCAGACGTAAACTTTTTGACCGTGACTTATTATTGAAGATGTGGTAGCAGAAGCATCTTGCAATAATTCTGACGGTGTAGTACTGATGGAACCCTCATCTGCAACTCCACACACGTCTTCAGTTTTGTTTCTTCCAACATCTTTGCTCCCAGAAATTATACCTGCCGCAGGAGTCCTGCTGTCTCCCATCAGAGTGTCCTCCTCCTCCAGGGCGTGCTGGTGCAGGTGAGTCTTGAAGGTGTCTGCGTTTGTAAAGATCAGTCCACAATCCTTACATGCAACGCTGCGCACTACAAAAGGAAAGAAGAACACATTTTATAACGATTTTATAGAAAATGATCGCCTTATAGGATGTATTTATGCATGTGTAAGCATATTTTATGTTGTCGTCTGACTGGATGGTGAAATCTGAAATTCTGCACGATTCACGTCATCTGAACATTAAATAAACAGATTAAAGCTTTTTACTTGTTAAGAGGACAAACATGAAAAAATAATTCAGATTTTTTTTAATAATCTTTTTTTTATCAATTTGATACAGCTGATTGTGACAGAGGAGATGCTGTTTTCTGTATAAACCCCATAATTATGGTACAAAAGATGTGATCTTTAAGGTTATTCAAATATTCAAAATGGTGTTTAACACCAAACACCTTGATTTTCTACTGATCCATAAACATTGAGTAATAATGACAGAAGATACACATTTCACTTTACTCAGCCTGGAGTATGTTGTAAAATCTGTAGATGTTAAGTTGCTCAAAACTTAAATAAGATAAAAATAATTTTAAAAACTATTCCTCTGGACTGAAACTTAAAGTGTCTTTCATCAAAGTTTGTCAATAGTTAAACTTTGATCACATGGCCAAACCAGATGAAAAAAAGATTCTTCTGAAGATTGTGTCTGATTCCTTTTGGTTTTGGGCTGTTTTTTCTCAAAAAGTTTATCACACAATTGTGATTTTGTCATTTTAATAAAACACTCTTAGAACGTTTCATAATAATATGCCAGCTCTTCTTCTGGCAACCTCTGTGTAAAGTCACTTTAAAACTTTTTTTAAAAAGTCCTATTATGTGTTAAGTAGGTAAATCGACATATCAGAGAAAAAAAAAAAAGTTTATCCATAAACAGCAAGAACACACATCATAGCATTCCTTTAAGATGAATGAACTGACAGTAAATCAATCACACAACCCAGCAAATAACTTTTTTAAGAGCTTTATCTTCATTTAAGTTTCTTAACAGCAAGTTAAACAACTTGTCACAAACTAAACTGGGCATAAACAGAAAAAACAGCTATAAATTAAGAAAAAACTATCCAACAGAAACACTATATTAGTTTAAGCAAAGAGTAGTCTTTCCACAACAAAGAAATAGTATAAAAGAAACAACATTAGAGCTTCTAAATCAGGTAACGGCAATCATATTGTACACACCCTTCAGAAGTAATAATACTGACAAGAAGTTCCCTCTTTCAGGTTTAGATGCATTTAACTTTCTGTAAAACATAACTTAAACTTAATTTTGCAAAATTTCCAGCATTGAAAAGAACAGCAGCTAGATTTTAATGTATCTGGGATGAAGAATCATTTCAGCGTCATCATAACCTTTGTAATAAGCAGTGTATGAACAACTCATGTCTTTCAGTTTGAATGGATGAAGGCAGACATGCACCAATGCTCCTCAATCTGCTTTCTACGAATTTTAACATTTCAGGTGACATTCATGGCAGGCCTGTTTACAGCTCAGAGCTCTGCCTTTATAATGTTAACAGAGGTTATATTTTCACATTACAGATATGCCAGTCCTGTGTAAACGGAAGCCTGAGAATAAGAACAGAAGATTTTAGCTTAACATGTTTGGCAGTCTGAAAAGAAAACAAAACAAAACACATTCTACGGCGTCATTTCTATTTTTTTTTTCTCTTTTCAATATACTCCATGGGTGTTCGATATGATGCTGGTGCTAATCAGTCCCTTGACAAGAATCAGTTCCACATTCAAGGTAAGTAGGGCCGCCGGTGTCTCCTACGAGACAGCAGCAGGGGCTGAACTGTGGTTTCTGTCACCACTGACACAGTCCTGGTGATGATCGATAAGGTCTTGTATCCGACTGAAGGTCCTGGGGCAAACAGAGCAATGGTATGAGCCACTGTTACACAGCTGAGTTTGGTGTTGTTGTAAAGCAGACGGTGAGAGAAAGGCTTTGCCACAATGCTGGCACTTGTGGCCACTCAGTGCCTGGCTGGTTGGGGAAAGTTTAGGTTGCTTCAGGGTAGAGGGTGGGACAGACTTTCCTCTGCTGTCGGGTTTTTGAGGTTTCGAGGTCATAGCAGCGCTGAGCCTGAAACGCACCTCGTTTGGGAGACGGAGGCGCACTTCATCGTGCCAGGCGAGGTGCTGCTGGAGCTGGTTCTCCGTCCAAAAGCCGTGGCAGCACAGAGCGCAGCAATACGGCCGGGTCTTGGCTTTGAGCTTATGCGTCGCTAGCTGCTCCTCTGTTTGAAAAGCTTTCCCGCACTTCCTGCACTTGTAGAGGTATTTGACTGAGTGCTCCGATGGGCGGCTAAGAGGCGGGGGAATCTCAGGTGTGGATGTTTGGACCTCAAGTTTAGGCTCCTGCTTTACTTCCAAGCTAGCTTGTTCATGGTCAGCGGGGGCGGCTGCAGAGCCGGACTGATTCCCACAGTCAGGTTTGGGAAGGATTTTCTGGGGAAGGATTTTCTTCCTTCCCCCGCCTACAGCACTATTGTTTACGGGTCCTACATTTTCTGTTTTGTATTTTCCAGTGTTTAATTCCTTGGGCTCATTTTCTGCCTTCAGAGGAAGCTTTACTTTGCTTTTTGTGCTTTTTGCATGGGCTTGCCACTTATGAGCACGCAGACCTCTTGCTTTGGCAAAAGTCATGGAGCAGAGAGGGCACTGGTGAGCTTTTGGCTTCAGTGTTGATGTCAGCGATCCGCTCTGACTGCCGTTTGCATCCCCTCTTTCTAACAGCTTGTTTTCATGATGGTCTGCGGCCTCAGCGATTTCAGAGTGCTCGTCCTCTACATCATGGACTAGAAATGAGCCTATCTCATCCGTGCCGTCTGACCGCTTTGTTGTTTGGTTTTCTTCTGCACTTTTGTTTGAGTCCGGCTCTGCTTTGCTTTGACACTGAGGATTAATGATCTGGTGGCGCTGAAGGACGCAATGGTTGAAAAACTGCTTGCCACATTTGTTGCACTGAAATGGTCCGTCTTCAGCCTTATGGCTAACAGGCTTCAAGTCATCATCTTTAAGCAGAGATCGCAAACTCTTCTTCTCTTTGTGCCATCGTTTGTGGGAGCCGAGGGCCGAGTTGGAGGTGAAGCGCCTCCCGCATTCTGAGCAATGAAACAATCCTTTACCTGCCTCCTCTTTTTTAGACTTTTTTAACATTATGGAAATGGCCAGGTTCGATTTAGCTGTTTTGTCCTCTGCATGAATTCTTTTGTGAAAATTCAAAGCTCCAACCACCGAAAAGCATCTGTCGCACTTTTTGCATTTGTATTTCGCATCAGCCGAGCTGTGATTGTCATCGGTGTGTTTTTCCATCCTTAGCTCACCGCTCGCATTAGCATGTGCCGTAAGCAGGTCAGAGCGCTCCTTTCTATCCTTTTGCATCATGAGAGTTTCACTATTTTCAGGTGGTTCTGACTTCATGGCTGCTTGGCTCCCTCTTTTAATGCAGAGCTTCTGATGAGCCCTCAGACAGCCCTTGTTACTGAAATGTGCGAGGCATGTTGGACACTGCAGAGACTCCAGGGCAGCCGTGGATGCCGGAGTGGGTCCGGTCTCATAACCGTGGCTCTTCATGTGAAACTGCAACGCTTTGGCCCGTGAAAACAGCTTCCCACAGTCAGGACAGCTGTACGTGTTCTTTTTCAGCTGCTCCACCTGATGCTGGAAAGACTTGATGGGCGGCGGGAGCAGCTGGTCACTGTGCACAACTTCGTGTCTGAGGAGGCTGGAAAAGAGGCGGAAGGACCGATTGCAGAGTTCGCATTTGTGATTTCCGTTTTCATGCTTGCGCATGTGCAACGCCATGATGCCTTTGTGGCGGAACTTCCTGCCACATACGGGACACGCGACCTTAATGCCGGAGCGAGAGCGTCCGTTAACCGAGTGCAAAGATCCCGGGATGCCTTTTCTCAGCCTCAAATCGACACACTCCGTCTGGTTTTGCTTGTGGTGCGAGTAAGCCCCTAAAGACCAAAAACCCTTTCCACACAGTTCGCAATGATAGATCTTTGGGCCAAGAAGGGTTTTCTTTGGATTGTACTCTTTTTTACTGACAACATTTTCCCTTTTTTGTGCTGTGCAGGTTTTCATATGATTAAATGGTTTTCGTTTGGGCTGATGCAGCTGATGAGAGACTAAAGCAGACAGGCGGACTGTGCTCTCATTGTGATTCATCACATCAGAGCTCGAGCTTTGGTCAGCGTGGGTTTGCATGTGATCGCAGTGTGCTTCATAGCTATCGGCTTCATGGTCGCAGGTCTGACATGTGTAAGCTGCCGCCGACTGACTTTGTTGTCTTCTCTTACGTATGTCATGCCACATTCTGTGAACGCGAAGCGATGAGGGAGTAGAAAACAAGCGATAACAGTCTGGACAGTCATACCGTTCCTCGCCTGTTTCAGTCTCTGCTTCTCGTACCGACAGCGCAGACGCATCTATCTGCTCAAAGTCAATCTGGACTATATTTAAATCCATCGCTGGTTTAGCCACAAGACTCCTGGAGAAAACATCAGCATCACCATCTTCTCTTACTTCCTGATCCGATTCACACAGCAGCTCGAGATCAGGATTCACACCTTGGTCTCCCTCATCTTCGGATTCGCTGGCGCTGATCACCTGTACGTTGAAGTCCCCGAGCTCGTAGCTCTCCATGTCTTCATCAGTCTCATTTACGTGCGACTCTTCAGCCGAACCAGCTGACAGAAAACTTCCTGGGAGCGCTTTTTCTTCTGTTACAGACTCCTCGTGCTCAGTCCCTTTCCACTCACTGTCTGGTATTTTGCTGTGAGGCGACAGCGAGGAACGGATCTGCATTTCCTTCTCAGCGTCTCTGAAAACATCAGTGTGCTGAAGTTGATGAGAATGAAGTGCCGACGCCCTGGAAAACTTCAGCCCACAATCGTTGCATTCAAACGCTTTTTTCTGGAGCTGACACACTTGATGAAGGAAAGACTTGGCCGGGGTCTCGTCGCTGTGTGCCGTCCGCTGATGCCTGTAGTAAAAGGTTAGAGTCATGAATACTTTGCCACATTCCTCGCACGGGAACCTTTTAGCTGAATCATCGGAGTGATTAGCGTGCCACCTCTGATGATTAAAGAGGGCAATCTGGCCACTGAAAGCTTTTTTACACTCGCTGCAGTAGAATTCGTTGGCGCTTTTCTTTGGTTTGGGTTTTGACTCCTCTGAGGTGCACTGGCTGTTTCGGCTGAATCTCTGATGCGTTTTCAGGCGTGACGTCGTGGAAAAAGCTTTACCGCACGAGCACTTGTAAATGTTTTCAGATGCATCTTCTGTCTGAGCTTCGCCGGGTTTCATCTCCACTTGCGACTCGCCAATCTGAACTGTGTATCCAGAGCTCCTGTTTTTGGACTTTATCAGCTTTTCTTCATGGCAGCGTCGATGAGCATCGAGGGCCGAAGAGCGAGAATAACTTCTTCCACAAGTCTCGCACTGAAACGCCTTCTTTTTTAAATGTTCCAGGTCATGAAAAACTGATTTTGATGGTTGTCTGTGGGAGCGTTGATGGTTGAGAAAGTGTCCAATCACAACATAAGATTTGCCACAGTCTGGACATTCATAACATTGCTGCTTTGTTTCTCTAGAATTATTAACAATATCAGACTCCTTAAGGGAGATCTGATCATGCCCTTTCATATGCAAGTGGAGTTCACTCATGTCAATAAAAGAGAGTGAACATAAAGTACAGAAATGAGCTTTTTCACTGTCCTTTTCAGCATCATCTAAACTACTGGGCTGGTTGCCTAGAAACACATTTTGTTGCAGGTGCTGATGGCGATGCTCCAGCAAGGCTGCCTCCTCTCTGAAGTTTTCTCCACAATGCTGACAGCAGAAAACCCCATCCCCTAGAAATAGAAATGGGAAAATAGGAGGTCAAAGCCACTCCTGGTTCCAGAAAAGGAAAGAAAGAAAAAACTCTGGTGCAAAGCATCTTTTATTGTAAAACAGAATGAATGTACAGAATGATCACAACCGAATGTCTCAATAAAACAACCAAACAACGTTTTCAATTCAGAAAAACAGCCAAAAACTTGTGTTAAGTGTGGATCTAAAACAGTGTTTAAGATAAATGTTTCATTGTTTAGATACTTGGCACACTTACAAGAGTTACAGATATTAACAAGCAATCACAAAACATAAAGTGGACATAATAAATCATTTATAAAAAGTGTTAAAATAACCTAATTGTATTTACCACAAACACAATGATATTGCACAGTTACATTTAGCAGTTGCACAGTTACATTTAGCAGCACATAACAGAAGCTGAGTGGAATATCCGAATCATAATGGCTCAAATTTAGTCCTACTTTGAACTGGGTTCCCACAGCAGGGAGAAGAGGACAGGAAAACTACTTCAAAGAGAGTTTGAAGAGGATAGTTTAAATATACCCGAGCAGCCAGCGGTCAAAGCAGTTATTGATTTAGTTTCCCACCTCACAATGTAAACACACCAAAAGGAAAACATTATTAGTTTCCATGACTGTTCAGTCTAATTTAATCACTAAACTTTTATGCGTTTTAAAGTCAAAATCAATTTTAAATGAGTAAAAATATCTCAATATCAACAAATTGTAATTTTATAGCATTAGGAGCATTAAAAACAAACAAAACACTATCTGGATAATGTTAGCCAGGAGCCAAGCACACAATTTCACCCACAAGGCGATCAATCATCAGTACTAAGTGAAGTGATTTAAACCCAGTATTACTTCAGGCTTTCTTTAAAAAGCATAATATCTGATGCTTTTTCTGCTAAATTTAAAGCAATCCACTAACGCCTGAAATTGAATATATTGAAAACAGTTTTATCACATTATGCTCACTTGAAAAGTATGCATACATTGCATCAGACTGTAATTCGCAAACAGTCTTTAATCTGTTGCAGTGAAATTTAAGGATAAAGAAGCTGTATGGCTTACATAAAAGAGTCGGTCAGTCATTGATGCAGTCTGCAACAGAACTACTATTATAGTGTAAAGTTAATGAAAGTGAAGCAACTTGTAGCTCTGATGTGCAGGAAGAGGCTTATTTGGTACGGTATGCTTTGGTAATAAATATACAAAAAACATGAGAAACTAACTCGTGAGCCAGAAAGTGGAGCTATAACTGACAGTGAGCTCAACCTCTGAAATACAGTTACAAGTTAAATCACCATAATAATTGGCAGCCTTGCCTAATTCATTTCTCAATCAATAAAGCAGCATTATTTCAAATGAATTAAAACTGCAGGTTAGCGTTTTGTGTTAATAGTGTGACAATTTTAAATGACTCTACTTTTAATCCGAGTTATTTAGGCTCAATCACAACATGAGCACATTGTTTATAAGGTCCGTCTTTTTATCAAGCTATATGAAATGATAATATATTGCAGATAAACATTTTGCAGTTCAATCAAGTTGACAACCATGCTTTTAATCAGACAGAAGAGGCGCTGCTAGCTCAGTAAACAATTAACTCATCACTATTAACCATCATTGCCCAAGATGGTAACTTCATGACATGTTTTTTCCACTTTTTTCCCCAACTTCGTGTTCATTTATGCCGTTACGGATCTGCTTTCGGGCTTAGCATGTTAAAGTTATGTAATAGCTCATGTTTTCAAGATCAATTTCGTGTAATAACATTCACAACATACGGATGCTAATTGACTTGACAAAATTGCAGCTGATTATTTGATACTCACTGTAGGCTGTGTCCTCAGCTGGTGGATCGGCGCTGTTTTCTGGTGCCTTGTTATCGCTGCTGGACCTGTTTTCAGCACCGTCCTCTCGGCTCGATGCTGCAGCATATTCGTCCATCTTGGCGTGCTTGTTTCCTGCTGTTAGCTCCAGGCTAGCTCTTTCCCGCTAGCCAAACAGTAATTTTTAACTAGTTTCTAAAATTACTGCACAGTTTTCCCAGGCTCAAAGAACACGAGGAAAATTACAAGCGCCACGAACTACTTAATTGCCACGTCTTTTTGCAGCATATTCCACTCAATCAATGCCAGTATTGATGAACAAAACAATCAGCAGTATCACACATGCGCAGTAAGATTATTGCCTCCTCGGTCATTCTTCTTCGTCTTCTTCTGCTTTATTACCGGATAACTTACAGGCTCGTTTCCGCCACCTACTGCAAAGGAGTGGAAAACAGAATGGATGCTAAACTTAATACTAATAAAAATAACCTCACTATATTTTTGCTGCAAAGCTTTTCCAGGAGGATTCTTCACCTTTTCTAATGGTCTGGATGCTAATAATCTGTAACTGGGCATTATTCAGCACATTGGTTAAATGTCTTCTTGACCCTTATGTGCCCTAATCTGAGACGTGTTGTAGCTGTTTTTGGCACCATCACACTATTGAACATGTTACTGTTATCCAGGTATACATGTCATGTTTTCTTTCTGTTCTGGGAATTTAAAATGTCACAATCAATTTCAAACTTGCCACAACATTATCTTTTACCCTCATCATAAATAATTGATCAGATATCACAACAGAAGGTAAAACAAAATGAAAACCTTGTTTGGAAGAAATAATTTCCAACACTTTCCAATAAGATCTCTTTAACAAGAATGATCCGATTTTAACCCTAAATTAGGTTCTGTGTGAAATACTGCAACACACAAACTTGGAATGAAAGGCAGGTTTTTTTTTTATTTAATTCAATATTTAGACATCATGGGAAAAATAATCCATGCTAAAACAGTGAATAGAGGTAGGGTAAGTTATTTTTCCTAATGCGAATGCACAGGGGAAGGTATATTCATTCGCATTTAAAGAAAGGAAATGTGTGTTAACTGTACAGCAGTATTAAAGGTTTTCAGTCTGGAGCCAGGCCAGGAAAGCTAGTCAAGTGCTCATCTTATTATAGTGGGAAAATGTAATCAGCTAAATATACAAATAAGAAATTGAATTATCCACAAAAACACATTTGAGCACTCCTACTGGACTTAGGGTCATGAATTACGGACATATTCCAATCTAAAATGGTAATTTTGGTGAGAGGTGTACACAGGATCAGCTGGAGTGAAACATTCATGTTTGTTTTGTCTTTTAAACAAACTTTACCGACAAAGCATCACATAAGTCCAAGTTGAGTTTATTACAAAATTTACTACTTAACAGTGTCATACTTATGTCATGTTGTCAAATCTTTGTTTCAAATAATCACCCAATAATTACAATTTACAGAAATCTTGTATTGTGAACGGACCTTCATGTTATATCTTGTTTTCAGATACTGTTGCTTTGACCAAATTACCTTTTACTGCTGAGATATCTGGACCCAGCCCCCGGCCCTGCAAGTACAAGCGCTTTCTAACAGAATTACTCTTGTATGCTGACAGCTTTTTAATCTTCTGACAAATGTCGTTTATGAGCACAGCAACCTCCCATCACTTCTCCAAAAGCAAAACCTTGCGTTTCTCTACAGTATCTTTGAAACAGCTGTCCTGCTTTTAGGGAGTGAGGTCACACTGTTGAGTCTACCTCGAGCACAAACTAGGGCCTAGAATACCAAGACAGCAGACATGCAGACTGTACTCATAAAAGGCACACAGTATACTGTACATGAAGAAACACAGTACAAATGGTTCAAGACATATGAACGGAACTATAAAAAGTACTAATATTATCTAAACCTACATGTCGTTGGCAATAAATGAGACATGGCCTGTAGAACCTCTTTAATCTGCACTCCTCAACTAAAACGCATTCAAAACAGAGTGAAAACGGTTTAACACGTGTGAACACCCTCCATTTCAACACTGAACAGTCGTATTTGGAGCTAAGTCTTAAAATCTAAAAGTGCAAACAAAATCAAGTTTCACCTTTATCTTTTTTATGCTTAATGCCCATCCACTTAGCTGGTTCATCCGCACAACACACCGGGTCAAACATACGAGGTTCCACAGCGTAAAAACGACAAAAAACAAAAGTTTTGTTCTTAGTGTAGAAACGTCATATCTCCCCTTGTGCATGTTGCAAGTAATGCATCTGTAGATCCAGCTCCCGAGGAAGAGAGCACCCGCATATCATGCATTGGAGAAGCCGCTCTGGGGCAAAAGGCAAACGGGATCCGAGTTTGTGAGGCTCAGTCTGCGGGGCAAGTTGAGGTAGGGGCAGGGTCTGTGGCATGTGTGTCCTCTCGCTCATGACTGCCTGCGGTGTGAAAAAAATATTTGGGTGTGGAGGTCTCGGAAGTGCACCGACTGCGACAGAGTGAAGAGGGTGAGGGCCAGGCAAAGCAAGAGGAGGGAGCGGAGCAAGTGGAGGGGAGAAAAAAGGAGAAGGCTGATTTATAATGATTTGAGTGCCGGTTACCATTGGTTGCTGCTGCAGCTCCTGTCCGCTGCCCGGTTTGAGCTGCCCGGAGAGCAGCGGCTGAGGACCCACAGGGTTATTTTGGAAGCCCCATACATGAGTTCCCATCCCCTGGCCGAAGCGGTGCGGCTCGTATTGGATGGAGATCGGAACTTTCTGCGCGGCCGTCTGCCATGCGGGGGACACCTGCTTCTGCTGCAGCTGGAAATCCTGGTTATTTACTAGTTTCTCAGTGGAGTTTAAAGTCTTTGGAATCCCTGGAGGTGCTTGGATGTCCCACAAGGTGTTGCCCACCCCGTGAGAAACAGGAGTTGAAATTGCCATAGCACTGCTTTGGTCTATCTGGGCTGATGTGGTTAAGCCTGAAGCCCAGGGCTTCTGCGGCTCGCAGCCGTTCCACAGCTTCTCTGGCTGAGTAACAGTCGAAGACAAAACTTGAGACGGGCTCATGTCCCACACTCTGTCCTCCTTCTTCGGAGGCGTGGACGGCTCTTTCTGCGACGGCACGGGGGCGCCGGCCCATCGAGGCAGCTGCAGCTCTTGGCCGAGCTTGTTTGAGGAGCTCTGAGAGGTGACGAGCGGCGCGGGCCTGATGCTCCACAGCGCCGCTCCGTCCATGTAGGAGGAGGGAACGGAGAAGTCGTGCTGCGCCGAGCTGGTGGAGGCCAGCGCCGTGGATGTGGGGTTGCTGCTCCACGTGGAAGGCTTGTGCTGCCTGTGCTGCGCCATGTCGCTCACAGACGAGGGGCTGGACTTTTTTGGCGTGTGAGACCCGACAGACGGGGAGCCGCCCTCCTTCAGGTGCGGCTCTGAGCTCTGAGCCGAGGCGGAGCCGGACGGGGTCAGCAGTGGTACGTCTGCCCAGCCCGGGCTCCTCTGGTGGTGATGCAGCCCCGCTGGCGCCAGGCTGTCAAACTGCATCTGCGGAGCTCTGTGCTGCTGCTGCTGAGCGGACGGGATGGGCATCACCTCCCCGCCGTCCACCTTCCACTGCACCGGCTGGGAATTGGGCTCGGACAGCCACGCCTCCTTCTGCTGCCGGCTCTGCGGGTCGGCGCGGCTCGGCAGCACGGAGGACGTTGGCGCCCTTCTGTGCAAATCCGCGTCTCTCAGAGGAGAGAGAGGATACAGCGGCTGCTGATGATGACCGACCATCCCTGAGCTTCCTAAAGGCCTGGACCAGCTCCACACCAGCCTCCCCCCCCTCCTCCCCCGGCCCCTCATCCGCGCTCCTAAAGGGAAGCTGTGCTGGCCGGAGTGCTGCTTCTTGCGCGTGTGGATCTTCTGGTGAACCAACAGGCTGCTGAACCAGGAGAACGTCTTGTGACACTCGTCGCAGCGATGCGGCCGCTCCCCCGTGTGCGTGTTCATGTGATCGCGCAGCAGGTACGCCAAGCCGAAGCTCTTGTCGCACAGGTTGCATTTGTGCGGTTTGTCGCCGTTGTGCGACAGCATGTGCTGCTGCAGCTGCGTCTCGTCGCTGTAGCCTTTGCGGCAGCTGGTGCAGCGGAACGGCTTCTCCTGGTGCAGCTTCTGATGCGTCCGCATGTTCTGCAGGAAGGCGAACTCCTTCCCGCAGTCCGGACATTTGTACGGCTTCTTGCCGGTGTGGATGATGAGGTGCTGCTGCAGGTAGCTGCTGAAGCGGAAGCCCTTGCCGCACACTTTGCACAGGTAAGGCTTGTCCTTGGAATGGATGCGCATGTGCAGCTCCAGCACCGAGCGGTGGCGGAAGGTTTTGCCGCACTCCGAACACTTGTACGACTTGACGCTCGAACTTTCGCTCTTCCACTTCCCCTGCACGCCGTCACTCGCTAATGGAGGAAACTGCCGCTTCGGCGGATCTCCGTACTTTTCTAAATACTCTGTGGTGGCCTTGTGGACGCTTAATAAGTGGACTTTTAAACTGGACTCGTCACGATAAATACTGGGGCAGTGCGGGCAGGTGTGTCCTTTTTCCCAGTACTTGTTGGGCTCCCTGGGCGGCCGAGGCGTCCTCTCCAGCTTTTCATACTCTGCCTCGTGAATGAGCATGTGGGCCCGCAGCTTTGCCGGTACGGAGAAGGTCTGCGGACAGAGAGGGCAGTTGAAAACGCGTTTCGGCTCCTCGCTCTGTTGTGCGTTCTCCTTCCCCGCTCCTTTAGCCGGAGCCGGGTCGTGTCCGGAGGCGGGCGGCTGCTGCTTGCTGGGCGGCTCGCGGGCTGCGTCAGTTTTACCCAGCCGGTGTTGACGGCAATGTGCCTTCATGTTCTGTGCAAAGGCGAACTTTTTGCCGCATTCGGGGCAGCGGAAAGGCTTCTGGCCGGTGTGCAGGTACTGGTGCTGTTGGAGGAGGCTGCTGTACTTGAACGTTTTCCCGCAGATGTTGCACAGGTGGGAGCGGCTGTTGTCGGTGTGCTTGCGGCGGTGGTCTTCCATGACGGAGTAGTGTTTGAAAACCATGCCGCACTCCGGGCATTCGTAGGGTTTGAGGGCCGTGTGGCATCTCTGGTGGAAGTGCAGGGCCACCGAGTTGGAGAAAGTCTGGTTGCACTCTTGGCAAGTGAAGGAGCTCTCGTTGGAATGAGACATCATGTGCTTCGTGACGGACACCTTAAACTGGAATTCCTGGCGGCACAGGGGGCAGTGGAAAGGCTTTTCTGCTGTGTTACTGCAGCTGTGGTCCCTCAGCTTATCCACCGCGGAGAAGATCCGCTCACATTCAGCACACTGAAACTTACCCTCCTCTTTTGTTTGCGCCTCCTTTTTTAAACTGAAGAGCCGCTCCTCCTTCTCCTTGTGTTCGTTCCTGTGTTTGATGAGGCTGCTGCGGTGCTGGAAGGTAAGGCCGCACTCTTTACAGGTGAGGGGCGTGAGCTCATCCTCGTGCGCGTGAAAGTGGCGGTGGAGGTTGAACATCTCGCGGCGGTTGAACCTCTTCCCGCACTCCTTGCACACAAGACGGCACTTTCTCTGTTTACTTGTGGGATCAGCATCCTCGCCTCGGTCTGCCTCCTCCTCCTCCACCATCTCCTCCACGCCATCAGCTTCTGCTGTCAGGTCTGCAGCTGCTGGCGGCTTCTCTGCACTTTTCTCATCACAACGTGAGTTTCCCCCCTCATCTGCCTCTTCTGTGACGTTGCTATCAACATGCTTGTCCTTCTTCATCTCTTTAGCTGTCAGAGTTGCATCTTTAAGGTCTGCAAAAAGAGAAACACCACAGTAAAAACACATTAACTACTTTACACTGATAAACTAAACGCTAACAACAAAGCGGATAAGGCGCGTCATTATGTTAATGACTGTGTTAGCAGACCTGAGTTTGTATTGGAGCAGCAGGTTAGCCCAGGAGGCTAAAGCTAACGACAAAATATATCAACAATGTTAGCATACCGCGCGCATCATCTTCCTCCGCGCGTGCTTTCGGCGTCTCGGCGTCGTCTTCAGCCTCAGACCAGTCGAAAGCCCGCCGCTCGCTGCTCGGGGCCTCGGCCATCTTTCCAGCCGCCGTTAGGTCCTCCGGTGAAGTGCATGTCGTTTTGTCTGCTCCGGCACCGGACTCGGTAACCTCGGAATGGCTGGCGGCACCGCGGCTGCCCGCATCGCCTCCGAGCTCCTCATCAGCGCTAAACCCGCCTTCATCACACTTCGCCTTATCTTTCCGATCCGCGCCGCGTCCAGACTCCGCCGCCTCGGCCTTTTCCCCAGATGTTTCCACCTCCTCCTCGGGGATTTTGTGTCGTTTCGGAGACTTTGCTGGGTCTACGGCGGCCATGTTTCACCCATGCACCCCCTTGTCCACAGAACACAAGGATCAGAGAAGCCAGGAATTACGTTTCCGGTAGAAACCTTCAGAATAAAGCGGATTATCGCGGAGCCAGATGTGATTCATTATTTCAGAGGAGATATTTTGAAGCTTTAAATGATACATTTCCACGTTTTTGCAGCTTTTATTGCTCTGAACACCAAACTCTTTCTTCACAACTTGATTCATTCAACACAAACTTTTCTGCCTGACAGTTAATGAAGTGCAAGCTTTTTATCCTGTGACAAATCCACAAATGATCAGCTGGGTTCATTTGCAGTTCTTGGATGTCTTTTATTAAGTTCAGTTGCATTTCATCAGAACAATGGCTATCTACAAAATATAACTTGTGCAAATCTACATAGATGATCATACGCTGCTGCTTTGCAACTATTTACAAACACATCCATAATACAGCATGCAAGATTAATCAATTGCCCTTTAACCATCAATTCAGCTGGAGCTTTTGTTTTTTAAAAATTGTTATTTGTTTAACATATTTTCCAAAAATGTAATTTGTTTTAAAAATATCATACTTTCGAAATGCACAGATGAAAACACACAGCTTCATTTGACAGTCCAACCAAAATTTGGTTAAGTAAGCATTGTGAAATCTTTAAAACAGCACAGGTATGTGGTGTTCAATGACCGAATGGTTAGAGGCACGGATGCCCCTAAGTGGTGACACTACAGCTTTTGCTGCAACTCGTCTCCATAATCCTCTTCATTTCCATTTTTTTAAAGGCATAAACATATCCCCCAAAATGAAACAACAAAAACACAAGCATACATTAGCAGGTAATAACAGCAGCGTAACTAGAACAACTGCAGATTACAGACACTTTATAGCAATGTGGTTAGTTAGTAATACAACTGAGCTGGTATTGGACTACAAGAAGCATCAATGAGCTTTGCAGCTCTGCTGCAAATCATGTAAAGACACGTGCATATTGAGGATTTGCATCTACAGTATGTCGCTCTTCGGGGTACAGAAAGACTGACGAGTGAAGCTGTGCCTCCACAGATCAGCTGTTTCCATAAAGACTTTAAGGACAGGAGTATGTACACATATCTGATAAACTAAGATAATGTTAAGGCCACCTATGAACTTGTGTCATCCAGCTGCTTCAGTCCTTCTCATACACAAACCTAACTGTATGATGGATAACAAATTAGGAGAAGGACGTAAAACTGCAGAGAGCTATAAATTATTCTAAGTACTTTGAGTTAAAATGTTTAAAAAAGAATTTTGCGTCGGGTCACATTTTAGAACATCAAATATGGACTTTAAGCAGTTTTTAAAAAATACATTCTCCTCAGCGCCGTCTCCTGCGCCGGTGGTCTAGAGCCCTCCCTCGCCGTGGCCTCTGAACATTTCCGTTTGTCCCTGTGGGTGGCTCGGAGGGGAAAGTGCCGTGTATATCTGGGGATGACGGGGATGATGGGGCAGACGCTAAGGCTACAGCTGAGTGATTAGTGGAGTGCTGAGTGGCCTGTGGGTGCTGCTGTAGTGCGGTTTGGTGCTGTTGTGACTGTTGCTGTCCGGCGTGCGACTGCTGTGGGGTTTCAACCCGCTGCTGCAGCTGCAGCTGCTGTGTTTCTATGTGCTGTAGCTGCTCCTGAACAGGCGGCGGTTGTAAGTGCTGCTGAGGTGTTTGGGACGGGTGTGCTTGTTGCACACGATGCTGCTGCGGTTGTGGTTGTTGCTGGGCCTCGAGCACCCCCAGAAGCCTTTGCAAAAGGATATTATTTTGTTGGAGGCTCACTGCCAAGGCCTCCTGCGAAGCAACCAGGTTCCTCATGTCCTGTCTGAAACCTTCCCCAAATTCTCTGAGACTTTTCTCTACTCGATTTCCCAACTGAATTGCAGCTTCTCCTAACCCGCGAAGCTCATCTTCAAGCCAGGAGCTGCTCGGGGGGGCTTCAAGAGGACCTGGTTGTGCTCCAAGCGATGGCTGGGGACTGCTGGGTTGAGGGCTGCCGTTGAGGAATGGAGCACTATAGAGAGGGGACGGAGGTAGCCATCGTTCCGATGGAGGCGGTGGTCCTATTCCCAAACCAAGTCCTAATCCCAGTTTGTCCTCCATGCTGTTGTCTACTGGTTCACAGTCGGGTTCTCCAACATCTCTCTCGCGCTCAGGATTCTCCTCATCTTTCTCCAAACCATCCCTCTCTGATCCGTCCATTATTACACCTGCACAAAGTACATAAAACAAGGCTTGATTTTTTTTTCTTTTCCCTTTATACATCTTCTCTTACAAGTTGTCGTTACCTGTGTCAGAGTCAGGGAAACACGGAAAAGCGGGTTTTGGTCGTGGGTTTTGCTTCTGCCTGGCCTGATGAAGCCTGGGGCTCGGCTGAGAGGGACGTCCGAGCATCGAGGCCCCTCTGCTGGACGGCAGATAACAGCTGCGATGGCGAGCATCTGCCAGCCTCCCACCGTTGCGTCTCTTTAAATCGTCCCAGCGTTTTTTAACCTCTCGAAGAGTACGCGGTACTCTGGACACAGCGTTGACCCTTTCCAGGATTCCTGCCCAGATGCGCTCCCTCTCTCGCCTCCGAAGTCTCCCTGCAGGACCAAAGAGTTCCCCCTCACACCGAGTGACTTCTGACACCAGCACTTCAAGCTCTGCTCCACTGAAGCGACTCTTTCTCTTTCCTGCTCCACCAGCGGCCAGTGCAGCTGACATAGCTCTGTCTGTGAAGATAAAGGTCAAATTATGTATACATCGTTCTCTTTCCCAAGATAACTATTTTGTAGCTACATACATACATGTCCCATTAGTAGATAAAAGCTCTGCATAAGCTCCCAAAATCTCCACAGAGCTTCTTTCAGGCTTACTTTGTTCAATGGACAAAAGGTCGTCCGAGGACATGCCGGGCGCCATGATGTTTGGATGCACCACTACCACGTTGAAGGGGAGTCCTCCAGGTAAGGAGCTGGTCTGGTCACAGCTGCCGTCCGAGTCATCGTCGTCCCTGGGGAAGCCATTTTCTGAGGCTCCCCCTCCAAAGGGTCCCTCCGGTGACTCCACTTTGATGTGCATGGGAGGTGATTGCTCGTACAGCAGCCCCCCCTCCTCGTAGTACTCAGTCATGGATCAGACCACGGATTTACAGGAGAACTGACTGGCGTGTCAATTCTGTTACCGACAGCTTCTGCTCCATCAACATAAACTCAGTTTCACTACCTAAGACATTACAATCCTGCAGCATACTGCAGGATCATAAAGATGCTGCTACTTCATCTGCCATGAACTTAAAGGGTGATCCCCCCCTTTTAGAAAATACATAAACAAGCCCTTAAATACCGATTTTAAATGTGTTTATATATTATTTATCTAAATGGATAAGACATTGTTGTTGAGAATTTGAAAAACATAAAATACTGTTTTGACATTTGTTTCCAAAGACTTCAGTGGCAACTTCGAGCCACTTAACTAAAAGTAATTAATTTTCATTAACAGTTATAGGTTATCATAACTATATATAAACTATATCAAACCCCTGGAGCAGGCTGAGAGTTACACAAACACGTCGACTTGTTGTATATTGAGGTGCATCGTCCAAGCTTAGGCTCGCCTCCAAATCTGAAATACAAACAAAACAAACCATAAAACCTCACTAAAACATCACTATGCATATTACAACACCTGCATTAGCTTTTCTACGCGATGTTGACTTTAGTGGTATGTCGCATCGATGCGCATTTTCTTCTGCACCACATCCGCAATGGTTGCGCATTCCGCATACATTAGGTGCTGCTCTTGAAATGGAGCTGCTCGTTAGCTAACAGGCGACCGCGGCTCCAGGTGAAGGAGCGGCTTTCTCTGAGCTGTCAGCCACAAATGAACAGACGCACTTAGAAAGATGACCTTGCTGGTCGTCTTACCTCCTGATAGTTCCACATGGGAGGCAAAACCCAACCAAAACACGGCTGGTGCAAGTGTTAGCTCATCTGCCGAGACACAAACCGTAGACAGTCGCTTAGTGTTGACGTCACTCACAAGAGGCGTTCAGGACCAATCAGCGGAGAGAGTCTTTGTTTGTGATTAGTTTACTGACAGCTGACAGTGTACAGTTAGGGTGAATTTATAATTACTCTGACCCTGCCAGTCACAAACACTGCAGACAGCCCTGTGTAAAGCTTTACAGGCGTTTTATTTCACGGTTCAACATTAATTCATTAAAATATGTTCAAGGAAAACATAATATGCTATGAAAATGCTGATTGTAACCAAAAATGTCAATGGCAGCAAAAATGTTGTTTGCATCTTGTGATTTGAATGTTATGGTCTACAAAAGTTGAGCTGGTGTTCTAAGAGTTACTATTCACAGCATTTTGGCAATTTTTTAAATTTAGTTAAACTATTAATGCACCGGGGATGGGTGAAATAAACTCAGGGTTCTGCTAATTCCTTTTCAGACATTTAAGTGTGTTTTTTTTTTCATTTCAGTGTCTGAACAAATAAACTGAAAACTGAATGAAGGGAAGATTAGACACTATAATGTATCTAGTATATATACAATCATATACTACAAAGCAATTTACAATTGATTTTAACACAAGAGGTGGATAAGTGCCCAAGGACACAACAACATTAGATTTAGGCAGGATACGAATCACCAACTTTCAGACAGTCTGCTCTACCACCAGAGCCACTGCCCCCATTTACTTACTCGATGTTGGGTCTTCTTACAGTTGCGGCTTTAAAAAGGGAATGAAGTGGATACATATAAATGGGGGAAAAGAGAAATAAATCTGAAATGCATAAACATTGCCCAACCAGCAAGAGATGAACCTTTGTTAGTGGTCAGTGTTTTGTAGTGGTCAGTACTGCGGCCTCACAGTGAGAAGGCTGCGGGTTCGAGTCCCAAGTTGGTCAGGCTGATTCTGGCTGAGGAGGGGTTTGACACTGTGGCCTTCCTGTGTGGAGTTTGCATGTTCTCCCGGTGTATGCATGGGTTCTCACCGGGTACTCCGTCTGACTAATGACCAGTTTTATTATAAATGCTGTGATTAAAATAAAATAGTTTTTATTCTTCTGATATCTTCTTTTCGTTCCTCAAAGAGGGTTTCTTTTTTAAACACTAAAACCACAATAAGAAGTTGTACAGGTCATTTTTGGAGTCACATTATATTAATGTTGTTTGGTAAAACATTATTTTCTTGAAAAATTTAACTTTAAATCCTATTAAAAATAGGCTTATAGACTTAAACTGCCCTACAAATTGTTGGAAAGACAGAATAATTGAAAATGTTAATCACATGTAAAGAAGATTCAGGTCTTAAATTGTTCAATCATGTATATTAAATAAAACCCATCAACCTAAAATCCTCAAGAGCTTTCATTCTGTGTAAACTCCACTGACCAAATAAAGATAAAAGAATGTTTACCATCAGTTCAACATATTAAAACTAAAAAAGAATTACTCTGATTTTAAACAGATTGTTTTTATGAAATAATAAAATCATTACTATTATTGTTGTTATAAAAAATTGTATACTATGAATAAATAATCATATTATCGTTTCGATTTGCTGCTAAAATATGTAAATGAACTAGATAAACTATAACCTCAGATGTAGCTAACTATTTTGACTCATATTTCCTTTTCGACATATTCGTGTCCACATTTATTATTAAAGACATACAGTAGTTGTATTAATGGTAGGGGAACATATCAGCTTAAATATTTTCTTTTATTGTATTTAACCAATGAAACATGTAGTCTCATTTGCTAGAGAAATTTGTCTTGAGTGATTCATGAAATTTCTTGGGCCTTTATCACAGACCATGCTGCTGTGTCCCACATGGGATATTATTCAATCACTCTGCAAGGCACATGGAAAAATACTGAGAGTGTTAGATAAAAATCTGAGCAGATAGGAAGTTTACTTCATTACATAATACCTCTGCATACACCTTGTGCCCAGGTTGGTTCAGAAAGGTCACAATCATGAAGTATTTCATTGTCTTGGCCCTTTTTGCTGCTGCATTTAAGTTTCTGGAACATTTTAAAATAAGGAAAAAGATGTTTATATTTATATTGCAGTTGCTGCTCCCATTGAGGATGACAAGACTGAGTCCATGAGTGCAGGAAGAGCTCTACCTACCACTTCTGTGGAGGGTCCCTGATCTCCACAGATCTCTGATCTGCTGCTCACTGCTACAAGTCTTGAGTGAATAAACTGTGCTTAATTGAGACAAATGCAATGTTTCACGGCAATACTAACAGTAGCTACTTTATCCATCTTGTGTCTCTCTGCAGCCGTATACAGGTGCGTCTCGGTGAGCACAACATCGAGGGCACTGTGCAGTTCATCAACTCTGCTGAGGTCATCCGTCACCCGAGATACAGCAGCCCTAACGTGGACAATGACATCATCCTGATTGAGCTGAGCAAGTTTGCACAGGTACGTCCGCTCCGTGCCCCTGCCCTCCAGCTGTGCCACTGCTCTCTGGATGGGGAAACAGCAGCAGCTCTAGAAGTAAGTGAAACACTTAAAACACAAATGGAAGAGAATGATTAATACATCATGATGTGGGAGAATTACTTTTTTATCATTTTCCAGGCAACTACCCTGATTACCTGAGGTGCCTGGATGCCCCCATCCTGAGCGACAGCAGCTGCAGATCCTCCTACCCCGGACAGATCACCTCCAGCATGTTCCCTGCTGGATACCTGGAAGGAGGCCAGGACTCCTGCCAGGTCTGAGATGAAGCCACTGCTTCCTGAAGTAGACGGATCAGACTTCAGAACAACTTTTCACCACATCTCATCTTTTTTCTGAGTCAGGGTGACTTTGGTGGCACCGTGGTGTGCAACAGTCAGCAGCAGGGTGTGATGGCTTAGAGTTTAAAAAGTCAGCAACTACAACTCCTGGACTCGCAGCACCACGTCCTCCAACTACAAGGAACTAAATTGACCTCATCCAACACAACGAAAAGAATTCATAAATAGGGAACTTCTTAATAAATTATTGGTCAACCACATATTTCTGCTCTTTTTTCTTTTTGTTGGACAACACAGATCAGCAATAAACCTGAAAAAAACTTTGAATAGAAAATAGAAAACTTAATTATTAATCTTTGATAAATACCAACTAAAAATTCTAATATCCTTTATGAGTGTTGGACACAAATGAAATAATGAAGCAGATTATTTAAGTGTGAAGCAGGAGTGTGACGTGTGAAATTAGTTTTATCATGGGCTTTATTCAAAACGGAGAGCAACCATTTAAGAATTTTAACTTTATAAACAAATGAGTACATACTGACGAAAAGCTGCTCAAAATAGGAAATTTACACATTCATTCATTCATGAATGAAATTAAAATCAAATTAAAATATTAGGAGTGTTTACATTGTGTCAAACAGCAGTTATAAGAATTACTTCAGTTTATAATAGGATCCCTTCATTGTCAGTTGTTGTAATTTCAGGGCATATTTCATTAACTAATGAAAATAATGATAAAAAAAACACTTCATGTAAACTTGTTACATAAGTTAAAACACATGGGAGCTGTGTTTAATCTTTAAATAATAAAAAAAAAACAATTTAATGTGAATACAAAAGTGATTTTTATTGTTTTAAAGACAAACTATAGCATACAATTATGTACATTACAGCAAGGTGTCCATCAAAAAACGGCTTTTTGTTATTTTCCATAATTAACCCTTTCAATTCACTCAAAGACAACTTGATGAGGATTTAAATGAAAATGTTCTTGTCCATAAACAGTTATTAAGAAGGCAGGCCTGAAATGTTTTTCAGTATTTTATAGAAAATGTCAAATACTCTTACAGGTCCACAATGACGAACATGTATAACGCTGACAGTCACTCTTTAAATGTAAACACAAGAAACTTCTCCATGTCAAAGTGGCTCAAAATAAAACTTGTATTCATATTTTGGACTTTATGATTTAATTCTCAGAAATGTGTGAGTTCATTCCAAGTGATAGCCTCAACCAAGTAACAATGAAAACTCTGGACAATATGCGGTGGCTACGGCTGTTTTCTGCGGTTGCAGAGTGTGGAAGTGACAACTTCCTGTGCCATCATTCAGGCGTTACTCCTTGCTAGGCATCAATGCTATAAATACTCCTACCGGAGAGATTTTTGTGACACTGAGCTGCAGCTTCCTTTTGTAAAAATTAATCAGCATCACACTTTCTATCTCCATCTAGTCTTTCCGTCCTCACTATTCATCTTAAAAACTAACATAGGGTTACTGGCTTCTACCTGAAGTTCTTAAATGAAATGACTGAAAACAGACTGAAATGATCAAACCAACAGAAATGACACGGTGAATGAGCATCCTCTGAATGATTCGATGGTGTGAAACAGCTTTTTTTGTATTTTATAATCTTGGGCTGAAAGGATGCTCCTGCTCCTCCTGCTTGAAACACTGCTGAAAGCACAGATGCATGTCCGTGTAGGGTGTTACACCTGGCCTCTCGCATGCTGCAAATAATGATTATAAAGGTCTGAAATGGCAGCAAACGCTTCCCCACAAACAGCACAGCTAACATCGTCTGAAGACCCTGATTTGCTGGTACTTTGATTCAGGCGTCTTTTCACAGATCTTAAAGGCGTAATGGGTTTTCCAGGTGCGTTGTCACTTATTCTGTTAGGACTGGTTTCCCTGTCATGGGCTAATGGATGGCGGGGAGGCTGAGAATGATCAGAATCAAGATCCTGACTGGGAATAAAGGAAATTTTGGGCGATAGTTGTGACTTTTGAGAAATTGTGTCTGGATAATTGCTTGAGGGGCTAAAAGAAGAGCTTTTTGTTATAGTTGCTGGGTGCACTGGCGCTTGCTTGTTGCTGGGAGGGCTGGGATTCTTCTTATTCAACGGTGAGCTGTGATCCTCTGAGGATAAATTGAAATCAGAGTCCTTGCGCAGGTCTTGAATGGAGGAGTGGCAAACCTGATGACTAAACAGCAAGTCTAGAGTCTTAAAGCTGCACCTGCACTCCTCACACTGATAAGGCAGGAACACTTTCCTCGGCCTGCCGTCCACCCAGTGGAACTCCGGGTGCTGGTTCATGTGCTCCCTGTAAGGGCCCACGAACCGGAAACCCTGCCCGCACTGAGGACACGTGAAGCGGCCGCTCCTCTGCCGATGGACTCTCTGGTGATACCACAGCTTCTTCCAGCTTCTCAGCGTCTTCCCGCAGCAGGCGCAGGTGTAACTCTGGCCGGGCGCGTGAGTCAGCATGTGGGCTCGCAGCCTGCCCATGTGCCTGAACAGCCGCCCGCAGCCCGGACAGAGATACTTTCTGGGGTCAGATCTGGTGTCGAGTTTGTTCAGCTTCGACACAAAACGTGGGAGGTGATGGGGCGGTATGGAGGTCGACTGGAACGGCTTCTTTAAATTGTCAGAGTTTCTCTTGCGGCAGTCCTGCAGTTGCTTTTTCTGCATTTCACAGTTTGAGGGGATGACGCATGTGGAATTGTTCCCGAGTGAACACCTCAGCGCTGGAACCGTGTACTGGATCAACGACATGGTCTTCTCCTCCTTTATGGAAGCGCCGGGGCCATTTCTGTCGGCTGTGCACTGGCTGCGATGCGCCTCGAACTCGGGCAGCGTGCCGAACAGCTTGTCGCAGAACAGGCAGCGGATCAGCTTTGCGCCGGTGTGCTCTTTCATGTGGCTGTTGAACTCCTGCAGGTTCTCAAAAATGTTCTTGCAGATGTGACAGGTGTACGTGAGCGACGGCTTTATGTGGGCGCTGGGCTGCGAGTCGCTGCTGCCCCTCACAGGCCTACACGTGTGGTTCTTTGCGTTGCTATAATGGGTGAAGGACTTTTCACAGCGCGTGCAGTTGTAACGCTTCACAGACCAGTGGGTCAGCTCGTGAACGCGCAGAAAATAAGCCTGACCAAAAGCTTTGTCGCAGATATCACACTTGTACGGTTTCTCTCCCGTGTGGACACGTATGTGTCGTACGAGGGCCGACTGAAAAGTGAACGTTTTACCGCAATACTGGCAAACTTTTCTCTCTTTCTTTTCTGGAGACGCCGTGCTGGCTGCTTCGCTGGAGTCATGATCGCCCCTCCTGCTCCGCTTCTCAGATTTCATGCTCTGGCTCTCGTCATCCAGCTCTTGCGCGTGAAACTTCATGTGAGAAGCGTAGTCGGAGGAGGAGAGCTTGATGTTGCAGATGTCGCAGCTCTGATACGTGCTGTTCTTTTGGTGCACTTTGAGATGAAGATTTAAGTTGGAATTCTTGCTGAAGCCTCTTCCACATTCAGTGCACTTGAAAGGCCGCTCTCCTGTGTGGATACGCTGATGGATGATGAACTGAGAGTGAAATTTAAAGAGACGGCCACAGTAGCTACATTTTAAAAGCGTTTTATCCCGTTTCTTGCTGTAGATGACATCTCCGTGGTCATCCGAGATGGCTTCTGTATTTACGTCACTACATTCGGATTTTTGTTCAGTCTCAGCACTTGCCTCAGGTTCCTCTACGGGCTGCTCGATTGGTACCAAAACTTTGCTTATTCTCCGCCTCCTCTTGCCACCTCTCTTACGCCGGAAAGTAGTCTGCACGTTTGGACTATTAACTACGGTGTTGGCGGTGTGCTGAAAAGATTTAGGACTGTTTGACTGTGGTGTAGATTTCACATGATCCAGGCCTAGCTCTAGATTTTCTGTTTTTACAGCTGAGGCGATCCCTGCAGGTTTAGAAATTTCTTCGGAGGAAGTTACGATATCAACGCTGGAGGGCTCTTTCCTCTGCTGGGCTGCATTTTCTGGTAAAGCCAAGGACTCGGGGGTCTTTGACTGATGCGCCTCACTGCTGTGTGACTGTTTTATTTTACAGGCTTCTGTCTGATTGGGGTTTGCTGAGTTTATATTGCTCACATCCACTGAGGACATCATTTCTGGCTCTGGCAGAGAGTGCAGCTTCTTTTCTGGTAACACACCCTCAGCTGCTTGTGTCTGCTGCTCTTGTGCTTCTCCAGAATGCGAGAACTGATCTGCTTTAGTCTCAGGTGCGTCAGCGCTCGCCTTCTCCTGCTTATCTGAGCCTGCTCTCTCCAAACGGCCCGTGTCATTGCTCAACACTGGTGAGGCTCCCTGGGAATCTTCCAGCTTGGACACTTTTGCTGGAACTTGCTGGTCTGGCTGAAACCTGCGCCTTCTATCAACACGCTGAAAGCCGGGTGTGCCGCTACTTTCTTTGGAGGTTACTTCAGTTTGTTTTAGGTTCTCCTTGCTAAGAGGCTTTTCAGCTTGCGTTGAAGGATCCTGCAGTCCTCGACTTCTCAGACTCCGTGCAGGGCCGCTTATATTGACAACGCGAGTGACGGGAGGTCGGACAGCTGCAGGCTTAGAAATGGCGTTATGTAAAGCTGCCTCCGATTTTTTTGGCCGCCCTCTTTTTCTTTTTACCAATAAAGGTACGTCACCTCCTACTTTTTCATCCGAGACAGCTACAGGAGCTCCCGCCTCATTATGAGTTGCAGTCCTGACTAAGTGATCATCTACTTTGTTAGGCACATCATCATTGCTGGGGTTGACTAGACACCCTGGCGCAGGTATCGTGGTGCTGACCTCCTTATGTTGAACTGCATCAACACCAGCAGCACCTGGATCCAACGGGTTTCTTTTACGAGGCCTCCCACGTTTTCTGCGGACCTCCAAAGGCTTTCCGCGACTGTCCGTGGTGGAGCTGCACACGCTCGCAGATGTCACTTGAGACACTGAGTCCATCTTCACCTGTGTCGACAGCTTTTCACCCTGCTGACGAATTGTTTCGCCTACTGTTTTGGAAGCGACATGGCCGTCAGACTCCAGGTGGCCAGATGAGTTCAATTCAAGGGTGGGATTGCAATCTATTACAGCGGGTTCATCTTTCCATCTGGTATCCAGATCTTCCTCACTGGGTCTGTTAGCCTCAGGTATCTGCTGAAGATTTGGGAAAAATTAAAAAAAAGTCATAAATGTATCACAGTCTGGTTGTTCAACAATTCCAAAATACTACAGTAAAAACCAAAGCACACCTATATACATGCAGCCAATAACTTTAAAAAAAAAAGTCACCTAATATGGTGCACTGCATAATTTAACCTGTTCATGCATGTACTGCCAGAGTATACATGGCATGCATTACCACAGTATTGTGTTTTGCTCCTGAACTGTCACATTTAAATGATATTATACACTCAAACGGCACACATTTCATGTCGGCATGTCTATTTGATTTCCTCACTGGCTACCTGCTTGCAGTCCGAAGGGGCATGAATGGAACTGCGAGGAAGAGGAGTCACAGAAGTTAAGTCAGAGACTGTATTTTGGTCACTGCTTCCTCTGCCGAAGGACATTTTGCTCCCCATGTCAAGAGTCTGTGGATTAAACAGTGACAAGGAGGCTGTAATGAATTACCTGTGACATCTACAAAATGCTATCATGCTACATTAAAATGAATGAATTTTCAGCCTGAAAAAGAAATCTGAGTTCCGAATGAACAACCTGCAGAGCCTTTTTGCCTCGGCTTATAAATCCTGGTTGCTCTGTTTGTTCAGTCGTAACAAGCGAGTATTGTCAGTGAACCGTGATGATAATCTGGAGCAGAGGGAGGCTGCTGGATGCAATCATACTGTAGGGCCAGAATGCTTGTTCAGATTTTTACGTCTTGAATGACTCCCACAGAAACAAGAAACCTTTGTAAGTTATTTTCAGAGACACAGCAAAGGACACAGTGTTAACTGTGTAATTTGGTCCCGTCATTAATCAGCTTTGGTGGAAAAAATCTGAAAATACAATCTGGACTCTTTATCTAGTTGTTCCCTTAGAATCAGAAATTAAGTCTCGCTATCTAAGAGGGTAATCCCAACCTATGTAACTCGTCACTTGTTTTCAGAGAAATTACAGTAGGATCATCATTTACTTTTGCAGGTAAGTCATAACAAATGAAGCATTGTTACAGAATAACTGTCCAAGAGGAGGGATATTGTGCAGCAGCAAGTATTTCAGTACATTTCCCTCATATAGGTTTAACCAAACTCTTCATTAAGTTGTTCACATAATTCAAAGCAACTAAAAATAAAAGTCTTTTGGTTAGTTTAGGAAAGATAGTGCTCAGACTTTTTGGCTCCTAAATGCATCATGTCAGAACCTAGGGAACAAATGCCACACAAGAGCTCATGGAAGTTAAGGTAAATAGTTGCATTTCAGGTAAATGGAACCAGTTAAGCAGCAAATCCAGAATTAATCCAGATAAACAGATGCTTTTATCACAGGTTCATCTCTTTTGTACGTGCATCTGATGCACAGTGGAGCAGATGGCATCTCTTTGTCTCACATCAGAACCCCATAAGCCAGAACCGTGTTAAAACAGCACAAGTGATGCATGTTTTCAGCACATGGGGGGGGGGTTCGGTTGACCGGTGAGCCGCTAGTTACCGGTAGAAGCTCAATAAAAAAAACAGGTCCAACAATAAGAGAAAAGCATCATTGCTAGCTAGGCCATTAGCTAGCTTCGCTGATTCAACGTTACAGGCCAAATAGACCAAACCGATCACTTCAATGTAAATTAATCCAGCTTTCTTTTAATCAGTTGCACGTGTGTGGAATACTTCTCAAAACCGGCAACGTAACGTGATGGTTGGTAGTAAACACAAAGCGCTTGCCTGGGTGGGGGAGCATCGGGACTCGTTTCTGCGTAGCCATGCACGGACCGCTGCTCCACTAACTAGCACTGGCTAACTGAAACCCGAAAGCCTCTGTCACTCCGCTGCTTTTTGTGACTTATACGGGGGAAATTGACCAGGAAACTGAGCTGCTATCGAAACGGGCTTTTGTCTTGTCTTCGGGGCAGTTTGCAGTTCTCTGGCACACGGTATCCATGCACAAAGCAACTCGACAAGTATCAATCACACCGTGCGACGCACAGAACGGCTGCTTCAGGTGCTGTCGGAAATGTGAAGATTGTTCAAAAGGATCTTCATGAACAACAAAAATCATGTAGCCTACTGGATACAAATGTCATAATATGGGAAACCAGCAAAACAAACTTTTACGAAATATAAATTGTGAACATGCAATTGCTGGTTGTTTTATACTTCCTGAGTATCATACTCATGTTTTGCATAGTTATACATATAGATTTAGTTTTCGTCCAGTTCTAGTCGTACCACATCAGCACTTTTCCCATTTACTTTGTCTCTTTGTAGGCCTTTGGCAACTAAACAATTGCTTACAGACCCTTGCTAATCATAACATTTGTTAAGATAGTTTTACATGGTTTGTTGCTGTTGTTTTCTAGTATATTTTAATCATTTTTGTTGCTTTTATTGTTCGTTATGGATGTTTTGAGTGGTTTAATTTTTTATTTGATCTGTTGTCATTTCACCTCTTTCTAGTAATATACATGTCTTATATGTTTCTTTTGAGGAATCACCTTCTTTGAATACCTTGATAACTCTGTGGGCCTGGTTAATCTGTGGTTTTTGGTCCAATCTTTTGATGGTGTGATTAAAAAGGAAGAGAAAAACTGCAATGAAAAAAGCCAGTCTGTTTAGAATATGTAAATTGGCAATACATGTGCATACATCCTATGTCCAAAAGTAATCTTAACGACCATTTCCTTTAGTACTGCGTTTTTCATTACAAACAAGGTTTATGTAAACAAAAGAGAGCTCATGAACGCCTCATAAATGCAACTGGATGACGCCCAAGAAGGTTTACCTCATCATAAATGGACACACATAATAGATTTGTTCTTAATGTTTCAAACTGCTCCCTCTGCTGGAGTTAAAACATAACATGCACTTCATCCGACCAGGAGCTCAGAATAAAAATTAAGGTTGATGCTCAGAAAAGGCAGTTTTTGTTTACTGCACTGATTAAAAAAAGATTACTCATGTTTTGTTTGAGAAGATGAACAACTTAAGCAATTATGAACCGAAAAAATGCTATGGTTTGATCCAGATTTGAGGACAAAATATTTCCAAATTATATATAATTTAGACATTACAACTATTTTCAATTCAGTGATTACAGTTACTATGTAATCAGTTGTGTGCAAATAACTATGATATAAAAAGCACATAAAAGATCAGAAATTTGAAAATAGACTTTAATACATCATATGTTCATAAAATTCAACAAAGTTGGTATAGCACACGGTGTGGTGGTCAAGCCCCACAGCTTCACAACACATTCTCATCAAACTAAAAACTTCATAGAAAACACAATCGGAACACTATTATACAGTGCCTGGTTGTCCCATCCAACATGGGTAACCATGCACACTTATTTTTATGATTAACTGAATTTACACCTTTTATTCCCATTCTTGGGGCAACAACTCAAACCTTGGGCATTTATATAAACATTCACTGTACAAACAAAAGACAGGCTAATAAAAGGTGGAAAGTTATTATTACCAATTCCTCTCCTAAAGCAGTTTTGAATCAGCAAGGAAACATTCAGTTCCCTTGTGATGGCTCATGTTGATGTCACTAAACCACAAAACTGCCATTTCTGTGCCGTTTGTCCATGGTTAACATAAAAGGTGACATGCAAACCGGGTGGGCCTCGCTGAACTACAAGTCAAGTCTTGATAGGGACAGATGAAGTTACTTTGTAAATCATCTCAGCAGGGTTGTCCGATTCTCCCTCCACAATGTAACAGTCGTCATCATCCTCCGACATTGCTCCATTGACAGGAACACCCCCTTTTGCTTTGTCCAGACTGACAGCCAAGAGTTCATCATTTGTGCTGCCAGGCGAGAACACCAGTTTTCTCTGGCCGTTCATCTGAGCAGAATTTGGGATTTGCACCGGTGTCACCCTCTTGAGTTTGTAATGCTGTTTACCACTTGTCATGTGCCTTGCCATAAACTCCTGGGCTCTGGCACACTTGTGCCTCTGAAGCAGCTGAGGTGTGCTGAAAGGAAGATAACAGACTCGGCATGTGAACCCCTTTACTGTAGATCCCATAATAGGTTTACCCAGTACAGGTGATGCAGAGTTTGTGGGCCTCTTCAACAGTGGAGAGGGAGAGGCACGAAGCCCCTGACTGAATACAGTAGGGACTTGCCTCCTAAACGGCAAGGACACACCAGGTTTGGATGCATTAAGAATGTTATTCTTGGCCTGGAAAGATGCAGTGGCATTAAGCCCTCGGTTGTTATTATACGTTCTGATATTCGGATTTTTCAGAGCTGGGATGGAGGGGATGTTAAGTGCCGGACTAGTATTCTGGTTTTCCAACTGAAGGGTGGAGGTGACCTGAGGTGGCAGGGACATTAGATTTTGTAATGCATTTCCTTCACTTGGTGGCTTGTAACCTGGAGGTTTTGCTGTGATGAGTCTCTGTTTGGTCTGATTATTCTGGGATTTGCAAGCATGGAAGCGAGGCACAAACTTCTTGCCAGAGAGCAGCAGCCCACAGCCTATGCACCCAGAAATCTTTGCTGTGACGTGCGAGTTGTGGTGGAAGATGAGAGAGGCCTTTGACATGAACTCCTGTCCACATTTGCCACAAAGATATGGCTTTTTGCTCAACTTGTGCATCTTTTTAAGCAGTACAACTGGCTGATAAAGTGTCCAAAGATCCACGGTTGGTGCACCAACAGCTGCAAAAATGTTCTGCGTCTCTGGTAGTGCTGGGAGAGGGTTTGAGACCAACAATGACTGTGAGGAATGCATGTCTTGCAATTGCGAAGTCTGGGAAGGCTGGAGAGGACTTGGCAAATTAAAAGATGAAGTATTGGGTATTTGCTTGTCAGGCTTAAATGAAAGGGGAACTGATAGTGAATTGCTTTTATCAGGGGCCTTCCAGACCACCTCACCTTTCTTCAACCTTTTCAGTTTTTCCTCCTCTTCTTTGCGCCTCTCATTTCTGCGTTTCCTTATGGTTTCATGATCAAGCACTTGGTGCCCTGGTTCATGTGTGCCACTATGCTCTAGCATGTCTTTGTATTCAGTAAACTCAGTTCCACAGGAGCAGATGAAAATTACAGATGAACACACGTGGTCCTCCAGGCATTTCCGATTTGCAAATATTTGCTCACAACTGAAGCAAATGTGTCCGGGATCCATAGTGTCTTTGCTCATGCCATCATTCAGGGTCTTCTGCAGGGTTGGGCCTCCTTTCTGCATTATCAAGCTGGGCATGGATCTTTATTCACCGTTGATGAAGAGTCCACTGGAGCACTTTTGCTGTAAACTGAGAGAGATCACGTTACTATCATTTAAAAGCATTATGATCGTATTAGATTCATCATTAATTGACGTTTCCTTACATGTGGCACAACTGAATTGATTAAGCAGGCAAAATCATACTGATGACCCAAAGTTTAAGCTTTGGAAGTTTCATTTAAGTGTATTTGTTAGATTTTTTCCCCTTTTAAAGGTTTGAACACAGCTTCCTTACATCAAAAATCATATTCATCCATCATTTAACTATTTTTTCTGTTGGTTACGTTACCTTCGAGACTGTGAAGTTGCAAATTATAGAATCAAGTAACCAAGTACTACTGCGATATTTTAGTAGACGTTTAAGTAAATACAATATTTTGGAAAAATGCTTCAACATGTGGTCTTTAGAGCATAATGACACTTTGTTAAACGCGGGCTACCCCTGCTACGAGCATAGCATGCTAATGCTAGCTCTCCGTCGTAACCGTCTCTTAACCTTTACGTGACAATGAAAGCAAATCAATACTGACATATCCTTACCAAAAATAGTAAAATGGCGAGTTCACTGTTGTCTAGGGAGGTATTTACCATTAAGCTCATTTGCCGGTGTTGTTCACGAGTACGCGCTAGTTAGCCATCCAACCACACCAAATAACAACTGGGGGGAAAAAATCCCATCTTCTTCTACGGAAGGCGCCGTTCTGCAGAGCATCACCCGGGTACTCTTCGTCACACTGCCGCCTAGCGATTAAAGTTTTTAACGACATGCAGGCAAATGACCCACATTTAACGTGTAAACGATATTTAGTAGACCACCATTAATACAAGCTTGGATACTATATACTATAAGATAGGATATATACTTGTCCTCATCCTAAAAGTTATTTTTCCCTGATATTCAATTGGAAAACCACAGCTATAGGTTTTATTTGGACAAAAAAAAAAATCCAATTTATATTTTCTTTGGCATAATCCTCACCAAATTTTGTATTACACACACACACACACATATTGAAGATAAGTTATTAATCACTAAATTCGGAGTCCAAAACTATAGTAAGAGGAACACTTCACCAGAGATACAACTTTAAGCAGAAAGAAACCCCAATTAGATCACCTTTAATGTGGTATGTGAAGTTTTATCTTGAATGCCAATCTGAAATCCAGCCTGGAGGTTGGTTTTGGCCCTTGCTCTTTATAGACACACATGTAAAAATACATTTTTGTACATTATATTCATGAATGCGGTGGGTATTTTTAAATTAGAAAAAATATGTACACCCTTTCTAAATATACTCTTATGCTGACATGTGCTTACTGATTTATGCCTGACTTTAAGTTATTCAAATTACATATCCTCAAAAATGTAACATGACAGTTTGTCAGCCCTTTTAAATTTTGAAAACCATTAGATCTAAGAAAATAAAGACATACAAATGGGATTTCACACTCTTGTATGTTTATTACACCCATTACATCAAGCTACATCACCAACTGTGTGAAAGAAGGGATTGCCAGTTACACATCATTTACAGGCTAATGAGGCTAAGAAATACATGGTTTACCTCTTGAAATCTAAAATGTCCTGTATATCAAAGCTTTTTTCTTTTTTTTTTAAAACAGCTGAGGGCTAAAATTACACTTAAAAAGTTTTATTAAAAAAAGATTTACGCAGCTACATAATCTAAAAGTATCTCATGCAGTTATTCAAAAGAACAACAGAAGAACAAAAATCTGACAAATGGAGAGAAAAATGAATAATATTTGCCCTGGTCTTACTTATGACAGACATTTTTCAGCTAAATTTCAGTGGAGTTAAGAAGTTAATTGTTCCTGTGATTTAGTCTGCAAGTTTCCTGCCATGATGCGATGAATCCTCCTGCGGTGGTTCTTGAGTGATTTAAGGCTGGGGTATGTGCCCTGACAGACATCACAGCGATACGATTCAGACTGTTTGTGAGAGAGCAGGTGTTTCTGCAGACTGTCCACAGTGCCAAACCAGCGAAGACAAACAGGGCAACGAACAGGCTTGATGGCAGGTTTGCAAGCTCCACTCCTCTGGTGGAATATTAGATTGATACTGTTGGGGAAATCTGAGTTGCAGTGTGAACAGTGAAACAATTTAGGGGGATTTGTGACAACACTTGCAGCCCGGGCACCTTTGCAGCGATTCCAGGCTACGTGCCTCCGAAGGGAACATTGAGTCGCAAAAGTATTCCCACATCGTGTGCATACAATCCGCTTTTTTGCTGGAGCGGCACGCGGCTCCGGTTGTTTCTGTGGTGGCTGAAGCATCGTCGGAGCGGACTGCTGCTGCTGCTGAAACCGAAGCAAGAGAGGCTGCGATCGCTTTGGTTGCAGGCCCTGCAGCAGCTGGTTATGAGGATGCATATGGACCTGCAGATGAACTTCATACTCAGCCCAGGAATTAACCGTTTCTCCACAAGTTGGACATGTGTACGATTCTTGGGCATGCTTCTGCAAATGCTCCAGGAGAAGTCTTGGAGATGTAAATCCTACTCCGCACTCGCATGTCACCCTTCTTGGGAGAACAGAAGGGAGTGACATAATGCCCCCGTTTGCTGCAGCATCCTCCTGGGTTTGAGCATCTGCTGCAGTATTACCGGGCAAACTCTTCTGCACGGTCGCCCTTTCCACATCTGGCACTGTTCTCTGAAGCTGACATCTTTTTCTGTGGACCATCATGTTATCTTTACGATTGAAAGTCTTTCCACAGACATAACAAGGAAACATCGGTTTTGCATTGCTGGCATTTAGTGTTATCTTTCCCTGACCACCGCTCTGTGCAACACCTCCAAACGTAGGTGGCCTAAACCCACATAGTCGCAGGTGGCGCCTTAAAGTTGAAGCCCGACTGTAGGTTTTCTGACATTTGTTACAAGGATAACGTTTTACGCCATCTCTAACAAAATAGCGCAATCCAGGGGATACAATTCCTGCCAATCCACGCTGCTTCCCCTCCCTATTATCAATAGCTTTATCATCAGTATTAAACCCCTGCATTTCATCATCTAAGGGCATTGTCCACTGGCCTTCATCGCTGTCTTCATCAACAAGCTCTCCTGCATCCCAGCTGTTTTCCTCTCCATCCTGGAACGAATGCAGAGAGGAATCCTGATGCTGCTCCGCCACAGAGGATTTGACGGAGAATGGGGAGAAGGTTTTTGCCGGAGGAATCCAGGGTAACTGTGAAACCGCAGACTGCTCCGGATTTAAAGACATCATCTCAACTTTGACGCGTCCAGTAACTTCGGTGCCTACAGCGATGCTGTTGGAATTCGCACATCCGTTTTCACCCTCATCCAGGGGGATTTCGGCATTACTGTTTGAGCTCAGAGTGAACATTCTCTGAACCGAGGGGCTGACCTGCCTGGAGCTGAGCGACATTTGACCGTGACACCTGTGTGTTTTGAGGTTCCACCTCCGTGCGTAACTGTGTTTGCACAAAGGACAAAAGAAAACTTTTTTTGCATGACCGACACTATGGAATGGCACTATTTTTGGGGCAAAAGAAAACTTGTTTTTTAAAGAGCCAGAAGGCTGCAGAGTTTTGTTTGCCAGCTGAGGGCAGATGTGATTATCAGGCAAAGGCAACCGCCCGATGATGAGCTGTTTGCAACGACGACAACATTTAATCCTCTCTTTTTTGTGCAAGAAATGATGCTCCGTCAACCTGTCGAGGTTCTGAAAAACCCTTCGACAGCGACCGCATTGATATCGGCCAAATGTGCCTTTATTGACTGAATCCATGAGCTTTTGGCGTGTCTCAAGAACCACAACAGGGGAGAAAGTCTTAGTGAGGGAAACAACCCTCTTCCTACTTGACTCCAAAATCCTGCTGATGGAAGGAGCTTTTGTCTGCACACCCGGTTTGGTGAGCAGTCGTCTCAGCTGATTAATAGACAGATCGTTGATCTGAGGCACTTCTGCTTTCGTTTCATTTAGTTCGCTTTTCGTTACATCAACTGGGAAACTTTCTTGCTTGGACGCAGCCTTATCGTTGCTTTGTCTTTCAGGTGGAGCTTGTGGTAAACGGTTCATGTATGCGGACGCCAGAAGCTTCATCAGGGTGTTGTTACTGGGCAAATTCTCCCTCTTTACATCGGGCAGGTCTGAATCTTCCTCCTTCAAATCCACTGCTTCTACAGAATTTGGCATTTGGTCTGCAGTGGCAGAAATGTCCTCAAGTCGCTCCTCACTGATATCTTGAGGGGGTGTGCACTGGCCTTGAGGAGCGGTTTCCATAGCAACACTGTCCTCCAAGGCCACATCTTCTTTCTGGGCATTTAATGTGTGCACTTCAGTGACTGGGGAACTGGAAGTGGAGGGGCAACTAAGAACCAAATCTGTCTGGGTTTCAAGAGTGAGCAACGCAGGCTGGCTGGGAAAAAGCTTATCGCTCCCCGTTTCATTGGGAAGAGCGATATCGTTCAGGGGCTGCAGTGGCTGCGTCTGAGAGAGATGTGAACGTTTATGCTCTAGCATGAGACCAAAGTCCAGAAATTCCTCCCCACAATCACAAATATAAAAAGAAGGTGGAGGGCTCTCGGGTAAGACGGCCGGTGGACTGGGGAGCTCATTGGTTGACTCTGTAGCTGCAGATGTTTCATGTGGGCTGATGTTCGGTTGCGTTGGAGGCGGGCTAGAGACCTTGGAGAGTGTACTTGCATGGGTTGCTTGATGAACCAGCAATGAGGCCAACCCAGTGAAAGTGGCAGAGCACGCCACACAGCGATACACTTTTGGAGATGAGGCATTTCCCTGTAACCCGAGCATTATGGAAGCCAAACATACAGTGGGAGGGGCAGCTGCTCCGGTCAAGCCTGGCAGATTCCTGTATGAGGGGGAAAAAGAGAAAAAAAACCCACATAAAACACAGAAAATATTCAATAAAACATACGTTTAAAAAAATAAATAAAATAAATCAGTCCCACTTTTAAAAATTATAAACTGCTTTTCATTGGCTTCAATATCATTTACATAAACACCAGAATTTGTTTCCCAAATTCTCTTTTTGAAATGTCTAGAGTATTATCATACATGATAACAGAAAACTAGAGGAGCAAACTGGAAATACACTTTCATTAGAAATGGATTTCAAAATGACAGAATAAGAAATTAGCAAATATCAAAAAATACAGAATTTTTACATAGGGGATTTTGGTCAGTATTCACATACTGGACAAATGCATCATCAGATAACTTCCAACAGCCCTCAGCTTAGTCCAGTGAACATGAAGATTATGTAAAAGACACAATAAGTCAAAGCTCCAATTGTCTGAATGTTCCTCAGCATCTGACTCCATAGCACCGTAGACATTGCCTGAATTCCAACATGAGGAGACAGCCATGCCAGTAAATCCATCAGGTCTTTTGACAGAAATGGGATCTGACCCTACAAGCTGCAGCTTCACGCCCTATTTCCACTAGAGCACTTTCACTTTATCCTCACAGCAGGAAGAAATATAAATCCTCTAGACCTGCCATTCGGCTGCACGGTGGTGTAGTGGTTAGCACTGGGGCCTCACAGTGAGATGGCCGCGGGTTCAAGTCCCAAGTTGGTCTGATTCTGGCTGAGGAGGGGTTTGACACTGTGGCCTTCCTGTGTGGAGTTTGCCTGTTCTCCCCGTGTATGCGTGGGTTCTTGCCGGGTACTCCGGCTTCCTCCCACCGTCCAAAGACATGCATGTGAGGTTAATTGGGCACTCTAAATTCTCCCTAGGAGTGAGTGTGTGTGAGTGGTTGCCATGTCGGCCCTGCAACAGACTGGCGACCTGTCCAGGGTG